>ML812211.1:151126-193927 GCA_009831015.1 Picea engelmannii
GCGATATTTATTTTAAGACGTAATCTAAACTTAGTTTTTTTTGGCATCTTGTTGGATAGTATTAAAACTAGTTAGAAAATTCAAAAAATAATTGGATTGGTGGATTTTAATGGCTTTGTTTAGTTATTTTAGGAAATAGTTTTATTTGGCTGGAATCTAGCTATATAAATTTACAGGGTGAAAATCCTAGTTATTTGGATTGTACAGGAAAAATCAGTCAAATTTATAAATTTAGCAATTTCTCATCGGATTTAGGGCAAATGTCCCTAGAAAAAATAGTTACTTCAGTCATTCTAATTATACAGAAATAATTAGTCAAATTTATCGATCTAACAATTTCTCAGGACAAATATCCCCAGAAAAAATACATACATACTTTATAAAATTGATTTATGCATTAAAAAACACTATTTAAGCACTATAAAATTTTGATTTTACCAACAACAACATATGTTGCTAAGAACAAATGTTAGAAATGAGAGTAGCAAGCAGCGAAAAAAATTAAATCTTATTTTAATCTTTTAATGATAAAAAAATTTACATCAATCAATCACAAATTCAAAATTATAATTAAAAAAAAAAAAGCTTAAGTACGAATTTTAACTTCTAATCTTTGATCGCCAAATTTTTATACACAGAATAAAAACAGCAAAACGCAGAAACAATATCCAATATCTTTGCCTACGGCAGGACAATAATGCTCCGACAATGCACTGGAAAATATATCAGTCATATTGATTACGGCCTCAGAATATGCACTGACGACAATCCATTTTACTGTGTGGACTTCAGTTTTCTTTCATTTTTTATAATTATGTAAAATTTCCATGAAAAAAACTTAATATTCTCTGCAAATGGAGGTGGAATATGACGTACAATGATGATCGTCACGGAGGGAATCTAAACACACGTTATCCAATGACAATAACTGGAGACTGGAGTCCAGTTGAAGGGAATATGAAAATGTATGACAGCTAAAAAAAAATATTTTCTTATTTAATTTGAAGTGCTTATTATCTAAGCTACTTATTATCATATATAGCCATGCAAGCCAGACATTATTTGCAGCAAGGACTAGATATCAAGGAGTAGATATCTGCAGCAAGGACTAGATATCAAGGAGTAAATATCTGCTTACAATTTAAGTAAAATTTTATATTTCTGTGGCAGTTATGGCAACCAGATCCAAGGTTCGATTCTCTGAGACTCCTGTTCAACACAACAATCAAGAGCAGCAGAGTTCTGGTTGGAGTTCATGACTATTTGGCGGGCGGAGATCTAAGGATGGTCATGAGGAAAATGAAAATTCTTCTCGTGGCCATAACTCAGTGCAGACCTCTGCTAAAGTTGGAGAGCATCACGCAGTACATTCAAGTAAAGCTAGTCACGATGTTAAACCAGCGGCTGAGGAAGTTAACGATGAAAGTGTGGACAAAGAAGCAGCGGAATTCATTGAAAAACAGAGGAAGAAGTTGGAGATGGAGAGGCTGATGTCCATGAAGAGGGTGGAGAGCATGCTTAACAGAGGTCTCTGATGGCTTTAAAGCCCATCATCAAAGTTTACAGTAATTTGCCGACCGTTATCATGTTTTGGGTATTTTTGTTTGCATGAATAATTTAACTTTATAATACTATTGTGTTCTGATTAATATTGTGATTGCGATATTAGAGCTGTTATGGTTGTAAAACTTGGGCAACATTTGGTATATTAATATATAATTTCTGCAAATGTTTTACTAGTGCAGTTTTAATTTCTGTCAGGTCTGCATTGTATTAATTAATTAGTGCTATTATGTGAAAAAATGGAAATATTTGTTATATTTAGGTATATGTAAATTTATGGGAAATGACCAGATTTAATGAGTTTTAATAACAAATGAATTTTTAATGAACACGACTTTATATGCTTCTAAGTGGTAACATAAATAAAGGACTGTGACTTGCATAATAAAACATGTCTGTTAATCATTGAAAAGAGAGTGATTAGAATGATTATCATAATAATAGTAGATCAAATTATTAATGCCAACTTTAACTCCTAGGGTGGTGCCAGTTGAGGGCTTGAAGGCTTTTTACTGTTTCTATTTTAGGGTTTTTTCTGTTTTTCTTTAACATGTGTTGGTGTGGGATGCGTGGCCACATTATGCACATACCGCCTCCTTTTCGATCCACCTCTGAACTATTTATGGTACCCATCAGTTTAGATTTCATAAGTCATATTTCCATATCGGTTAAAAAAATACTGCTTGTTATGATTATGGTAATGGTTTTATTTTTTATGCTTTCCTCATGGCGTGTGCAATGTGTTTAACAGTGTTATCATGTGAAAAAAAAAGTGAACAATTTTTATATTATTAAATTATATGTTAAGAAAACTGGTTATTATAATCATTATATATATATATATATATATATATATATATATATATATAATTAGTGATCTTTTAAAATATTATTAATGGTTTTTTAAATATGTAAATGGTTTTTTTTAATATGTAAAATTTATGATATATTTATTGTGAAATATGTGAAAATCTTTATTGTGAAATGTGTGAAAATTTCTCTATGATGTGTTTTAGAGATAATTTATACTTAATTCATTATCTAAATTATTTTAATTTATTTGGAAATAATTTACAATGAATTCATGATCTAAACTATCTCGAAAAACATCATAATGTAAATATATCTTGATTATATGAAAAAGCAATACACTAAATTCATTATCTAAACTATCTAAATTTATTTTGAAAACATCATAATGTAATTATATCTTCCTTATATGAAAAAGTAATATCACTCGTAATAATATCCTGATTTTGATTTTGTGGGCACTAAAATGTATTCTTCCCCAAAAGAAAGCAATATAGATCTACATAGGTCTATTCTAATGGAATATCTAATACTTAAGTCATGACTAACTATTTTTTTTGGGATTAGATTCCCCTTATCCAAGTTTTTCATGTAGAGATGGACACCACAATAGTACCATACACTATTGCCATCTGTAACCTTTCTTTCATTTGATAATTACTTCAATTATTTGAAGTGACTTTGTGACCATGTGTCACGTTATGATTAAAGCAAGGTATGTTTGAAGTGACTTTGTGGTCATAAAGGAAAGGAAAGTATGGATGGTGGATTGAATGTACATATCTTGTTTAGTACTTGTAGCTTTCTCTAGTTATTTTTAGTTGTTATTTCTTGTCTTGTAGTGTTTGTACCAAAGTCATTAGTTGCACCAAAGTCATTAGTTCACAAATATGCATATGCACACATACATCTAATAAATAGACACTTAGATACTTCTAATTTTGTATATTTTTTTTTGTTTTGTATTCAGTGTATTATATTGAAAGATATCATAAAAAGACAACACATGATATTAAATGTTTACATAAATGATGACACTAAGTTGGGTTTCTATATGAGTTTGAATCTATTTGGTGTTCTATTGGATGAGGATTGAAGATCCCAAACCCTCCATTGTGTTGCTCTATCGGGATAAAAATGCAAGATCCTAATTTTTATCTTCTTCCTAATTTATTATAGAAAAATATTTAATGTTTAATATTTTATTTCAATCTCGAATGGGGTGACATGTGCTTAACCATGCAATTAAAGAAATCCTATTCCTATCGCCTCTTTTCCATGCTTCAATTCTCGAGGTCACGCATTAATGCAAGGCTATCTGCCGGGAGATTTCGTTCCATGGAACATTTGATACTTTTGTTCAAGATGATGTCAGTTTTAATTGAGAGTGGTACTACAGAGGACAATGTCGCCTCTGATTTTATGGCTCCCTTAATGTGCTGGAATGGGAATATTTCTATTCCCAACTCCGCTACTCTTGACATGATTCTTCTTTATCCTATGTCTGGGCGCTTGACTTATCGTCTAGAGGGGTTAAGTCGTGCCCAGTTCCTGGTTGATTTTTCCTCTCTTCTATTCGTTGCTCTCATCTTTGGTGTCATGCCTCACGATCATGGTCATTCTCGCATATGTCTGGACTATTTCATATATCTTTCCAATTGCCACAGAAATGCAAGTATCCCTGCAAATGTTTTGGGTCGGTCTTCTCCTCAAGCCGACTCCACTACAGAAGTGTCACATGGATACTAGCAACGAAGAGGATAATTGGAATTGTGTTATCATAGAGGAGGACTCATTTGCCCCACCTCTTGAGGACATAGCGGGACCATCCATGAAGTGTCTTGGTCCAATTAAACAGTTTTCTCAGTGTAAAGTGAACATAGGTGCAATGGGCCAATATTTTTTGTGTGACCCACTAGAAGGTCATTGGGGTTATCCTATCATTGAGGAAGAATCCATGGTGATCCCCCTTCAAGAAGCCAATAGAGCACCAGAGGACTTCCCTAATTCCACTATGCCTATTTTATCTGAGGAGCACATGAATTTGCTCCTAAACATTCACAGAGACACAATTGATCAATTGTTTCATCAGGAGAACATCAACTATCAGCTGAATGTTATTTTTTATTCACTTTATGGAGAGCTTGCTTCCAATCGTTTCCCAATTTGTCATCATCCTTTCATCATCATTCCAACTTCGAATCATCCCCCTACTGGCAATGGAGGAAATGATACTTCTGGAATATGATCTTCCTTTTGTCCATGTTTCAGTTTTGTTCTTTCAAGTTTCTTATGATTAGTTTTAAAAGAATTTCAAGCCACTTAGGTATAAACTACAACAAACTGGATATTCTAGCTATGGTTATATTTAAAGGAGCCTAGAGTTGGTTCTAGTTTCCTCATTTTGGCAGGTCAACTTCCAGGTTTCTTAGTCTATGTAAAACTTTAAGTTTTATGAGGTAATACAATCTTTTAATTTACAAAAAATATATATATTCAAATTAAATTATAAAAGTTGTAAAACAATAATCCTATTTTTTAGAGATTGAGCTTTTTTTAACTATGTTGTTTAAAATGAGAATCAGTTTAAATTAAGTTATGGTTTGAAGGTGATAAATTTGTTGATTTTCCCTATTTTCACTGAGAATTAATTGAAAAGGAACAAGAAACTAAAACTAGGGACCATTTTTGTAGTTCTCTAGTGGGTAAAAGTGAGGGGTGTACAACAACTATACCTACAACATCTTCTCTCTAGGGACCATTTTTATAGTTGTCTATCACAATTGTCTACAATGAAAAGTTATAAACGAAGGGAAATCCATGTCAAATTGGCTCATGTCGAATTTGTTACTCATGCCCAACAAGTTCAAGCCAAAGCCACAGATGGGGTATGGTTGGCAAGTCCATGTTTTTGATGTATGGTTTGGTCTAAGTGTGTCAAAAAATCAATAGCCCATGCCAAGTAAGTGAAATGGAAGTTTTCATGGCTTGTACATATATCTATGTCCCACCTAAAGAAGAATCCAAAGATCCCTATCTCCTTCAATGATTTTTGTGTAAATATCTAAGCACATCAAGATCTATTGTAATGAAAAAAGAAGTCGATATGTCGTATAAAGGTAAGACAATATATGCACAAAAAATGCTCCATATGAAAGTGATGCTTATCATGTCAAGATTTTGTAATGCATGTCTAGATCTCTCTTCACTTATATTGAACTAGAACTTCTACTTCTATCTCTTTCAAGCCCCAAATCCATACACCAAACGTTATCTCAAAGTGCCATTGACTCAATGAAAAATGCTCAAATCTCATTTTAGAGTCACTCATTAACAAGGTTCATAATTTACTATGAGGGAGACACACATATTCAGAGGATTTTAATTGATCGTGCACAATTGGAGCTATGGTCAATTGAACATGTCATGTTGTAACATCAATTTTAGAGCTTGAAGAAGTGGAGAGGAAATGAATATATCACAAGGCCAAAGAAGATAAATCTCATGGATAATGAATTGGATTTTAGACCTATCCTTACCCCTGGAGCATAAGGCTACAAGTTGAATTGGAAGTCTTTAGAAAATATGGATGAAGAGTGAAATTCTCAGTCAACACTAACACCAAAGCTCATCTAAATGAAATAACATGAGTGTTAACTTTCACACGAATTAGTCTTATCAAGATGTTGCAAAGCTTCTTGCTGGTTAGAATGCATGAATATCCTTGAAGCTGTTGGAAGAATTCAATAAATGACCTATTTCTGAGACCATTTTTCTTTCCTAATTGCATGCCTTTGATTGTTATTTAGCCAAATTTTAATTTTTCATTTGCAATAAGGTTTTGGGTTGAGTTCATCTCATAATTCAACACTTCTATTCTAGTTCTTTCATCATCATTTTCCCCTTCAAAGGAATTTATTTCTTAAATTATGTTTGTCTTATGATATTTGATTATATTTGATGACATATTGTCCTCTCACCTTTTATCGTCTTTTACAGGAAGCTCCTTCACACTGGAAAAGGCAGGAATCAGCTTGCATCTCTTACCTAGATCATGAGTTGAATTAGGGGTCTCTGTTTGAACATGAATCATAACTATCTAGGGATGTTGTGACAATGGTTAAACCATGACTGAGCATAGTGGTTAATCAATGGTCATCCTTGCATATTGCTTGGCAAGCACATCCTATGTAATGGAGGAACCATCGACACACTAAGTAGTTTCTCATGTGAAAGGTGAAATGTCAAAGTCTAAAGGCTGGAAAAATAAAGGGATAAATCTATGTAGGCAAGTGAAACAAATATTCAAATAAATATTAAAAGCTGGCAGTCACTCCCTATCAAGTTAAAATTCCATTGCTTTCTCCATCCACCGAATGTTAAGCATGCACTAAATAAATATAAAAGGAATGAAAAGGAAATTCTGACCATATTATGGGACATGCAAATATCTTCGTCAAGGCTATGGACACTCGTTGGTAGTGTAGCAAGGTATGTGACACCGTGGTGACACCATCGGGGCTATGGATGATCACGGAAAATGAAACAACACCTGAGAGATATCTATATATGCAACCAGTGAAAAATATTTGTTTATCCAAAACCTATATCAGCCCCATGACAGAGATACCAACTTGGATAGTCGACGTAGTTTAAGGAAATAAATTTCATCATTATTCATCCTCTACTTACAACAGATGAACTCTACTAGATGATATGCAAGCATCGCTAGTGATCCCACCATGATGGAATCTTTCAGGTAACTATTACATATTATTTATGGAATCTATGATCTTAAAAGTAAGTTATTACCCTCTACATTTTCTCCTTATTAGTTAGGAAATACTTGCAGAGATTGTAGCTTCGCCTAGTATATCGCCATTTTTTGTGCACACACAACAACCTCTCAATTTTACTGTCTTAGTGTCTCTCTAAGACAAGAAATTGGGACCCCCCCCATCTTTTCCTACTAGGACCCCCACACTCTCTCTCTCATTTAAAAGACTAATCCCAAAATTTCCTCTCACTCTACCCACCTTACCACTTCCAATTCCTCCTTAGATCACCTTGACCCGTCGATCCACACTTGGGAAAATCCCCTCTTCCTACACTGATACATAGTGTATTAATGTTCCCATCCTTCTTCCACCTTCACATCAATGCGCCATTGATTTCCTTGTCAATACATCGACCACCTTCCTTCAAAATTGACTTACCTGTCGACACACTTTCGCTAAACCTCACTACACACATTCTTATCACCAACGAAGTGCACACGATCAACACTGACACATTAGTAGTGTCTACGTGATCATATTCTTCATGCACACGCCTTTCACTAGTTGAATTCCTTCTACTCTCATTGATACACAACATATAGGTAGTATCCCTCCCTTTCACTTTGATATACTTGTTACAGAAAAATCCCCCTGCGGACAATTGGATTTACTCTTGAACCCTAAATATCTAAGATCAAGACAGAAAGGTGATAAATTTGGTCACTGAAATCCTTTTAAACCTAGCTAAGTCAATCAAATAGAGAAAAGGAAGAAGATGTACCATTTTACGATGTTTGTCCTTGCCCAGTCCAAGTTGAGCCTTGATCCCCAAGCTCTTCAACAAGTCCTGCAATCCAATAACAACAAAGACAAAACAACTTCCTATTCTACCATGATTAATTCAAAACTAGATCTATCTATCAAAGACAATTTCATGTAGGTATACACAACCTTGAAATAAAGAGAGCAAGCACATGTATTAATGAGAAATTGATAGCAATACTTACAGACCTTTGATTAAGTTGCAACAGCCTCTTCCAAATCTCCTTGTCTAGCCCCTTGCTCAAGTAATCCACAATCAAAATTACTATGCCACACTAATTATCTCCCTTATGAGATCATAAGTTTGATGCCTTCAATATCCTCTAATACCACTTCTCATGAGATCATAAGTTAGGTATCTCTCAATCTCTCCATCCATTTCACCATTAGAAGGCCTCCTTATATAAGCTTGGAGAAACCCAACCACCTTAGAGATTCTTGGGATAAGTTGAGGATCATTCCCCATCAGTTGTGGATATTTCCTAAGATCCAACCTTGACCTCAGATTCGAGTCCAACCAACTCCAGAGATGAGGGGGATTTTTCCCTGATTTTCCTCAACAGCCCAAGATTTCCTCAAACAGCCCAACGCTCCCCCAGAATGGGGCATAGAATGTTGCAACGCTCCCCAAAAGGAGGGAAAGGAGCATTGGCACTCCCTGACAGTGGGTAGGGGAGCAATGCCCAAAATTTCCTCAAAAACTCATAGCGCTCCCCCATAAGGGTGCACAGAGTGCTGGAATGCTCCCCTAAAGAAGGTCAAGGAGCACTGGCACTCCCTGACAGTGGGTAGGGGAACCTTGGCCTTCAAAATTCATTTTTAAGTGGTTTTTTCCATGGAAAAAGATTTGTACTCTTCATCAAATGATTTCTTCTTCTTTAACCAGTATCTGAGGGTGTCTTCAAGTGTTCTTTGTGATGTTGTTCAAGACACAACATGGGCAAGATGATTGTATGTTGTCTGCGACACTTGTGGCCAAAATGTGACACTTGCAACACTTGTAATGACTATAATAGGTCATCACTGAAGTGAGTAATTTTTATGTGTAACAGATTGCCCCCCCAAAGTGCGAACTTAGAAGACGGAAAATGATGACTAAATTACTTTGTAGACTTTTTCAAGCAAGGGTATGGATGCGGAGAACCTGGTAGAAGCTGCACACAACCATCAGACAAACGTTATCATATGTTTCAAACCCAAGGCAGGCATACCTATGTTTGGGTGATAAATACTTGCAAGGTATGGCCACCTTAAAATACACTGTGTATCCATAATTATATTAACAAAGAGTATATCCACCAAATATACAATGTGGATTAATACTTCCATGACATGAACTGATTGTAGCCACAAAAAATACACAGTGGATCTATGAGACGACAAGACATAGTCACAAACCAATACAAAGTGGATCTATGTGACAGTATATGTGTCAATATTCAAGAGAAACTTCGTTGCAACCTAGGTAAATTATATATCAGAGTGATTACTCAACCCAGGGTCTTCTTACCGATCCTGATGTAGTATGAATTTTATCATGTGAATAGATGTCTTGGTGTCAAACATGGCATAAACTACTAGATTACCGGTCAATAAGGTAAACTATTAACAAGTGCGAGGGAAATCACCATTGATGTCAATGATTCCCAAGGCACATTAGTACATTCCAGTGAATGTGAATAGATGAGTTGAAGTCGAACATCCATGGAATCATTTGATCAGAGGTCAATGATGTAAACCCACTGTCAGAAGCGAGGAGGTCTGCCATTGAGGCATGCAGGTCCCAAGGTACTAACTGGTTTCTAAGTCTAATTCTTGGATAATGTGCTGAAGTCGATAGGAACAAACTCGTCAAAGGAGGGCCTTGATGTATCCCCAATAAATGACATGAAACTGACACATAGATGTAAATTGGTAGATCAAATGAATATGGACTGACACGAGTATTGAAACATGATATTTGTGATGGTTGATTCTCAAGGTAGATACTTCCCTTGAACACTGAGGCACAACAATAGCAACACAACATGGACTAAAACATGATGATGAAGTGGATATTGTGACTTTTGTCGAGTGACCAAAAGGAGTAAAGAAACTAAGAGGATTGATTCAGTGCAGAGGTTCAGAGGATTAAAATATATGCAAAGACAAGTTTCATTTTCAAGGGCGACTGTAAGAGTGACTAGTGATGTTTTCAAAATTTGATTGGCTTGTTTCCTTCAAATCCCCCCCCCATCCAAATAGACGAGTACCTCTTTTTATTTTAACGAGCTCGAGGAGGGTAACACATGCTCGATATAACTCACCTTCGGTAAGTCCCTCTTCCTTTGTTTAATGAACTAGAAGAAGTAAGTGTTCAGTCCCATATGGGCCCTTCAATGTATGATTGTTTAACGAGTCCAGAGAAGGTAAACTCGGTGATTTTTCATGTTTAGAGATTCTGAAAAGAACTTAAAGATGACTCCAGGGTTGTCTTTTTTCATAAGTTAGTCTCACGAGGCCGAAAAAGAGATAAATTATCACTCGAAAGATGCCCTTTCAAACCTTTAAGGAGTATGAAAGGAAGCAACACCACTCAGAAAACTTTTCATGTTTAGAGAGTCTAAAAAGAGCTTAAAGATGACTCCAAGGGGTTCCTTTTTCGTGTATCCATGTGAGTCTGAAAAAGAGATTAAAGTTTACTCGGTTACATTCTCATGTTTTTGCAAGCACGAGAAAGAACAAAGACTAAGCTCGATATTGGTTTCATTTTTACACAAGCTTGAAACAAAATTAAACTATGCTTGTAAGTTCCCAACGTAGTCTCCAAAGGTTGGGATACCCATGGATGGTTGGTATTCTTCCCCCAACTTGAAAAGCTAGCGGCATAACTCCAGAATGATAATCAAAGGATGGAGACATGCCCCCCAAGATTAAATTCATTCACCGACTTTGAGGTTGTCACCAATTTCTATACTAGATGGAGAAAAAGGATACAGGCGGATGAAATGAAGGTTCAAATACAAGACCTAATGAAATACTCGACTTGACATCTATGAGATCTGGTGAAAAGACTCAACTCAACAGGAGAGGCGATTGTTTCATTGTTTAGCGAGCTTGACACAGAAAAAGAACTATGCTCATGGATCCGGGTTCAATCCCCAGATTTCTGTTTCATTTTTTAACGAGCTTTGCCACAAAAAAGAAAAGCTATGCTCAAGGCCTTTATTTCATTTTCTAATGAGGTTCCCATAGAGATAGAAACTATGCTCATGGATTTTGTTTCATTTTTTAACGATCTTTCCACAGAGAGGAAAACTATGTTCGTAGCTTATGTTTAATTTTTTAACGAGCTTGCCACAGAGACGAAAACTATGTTTCTGACCTCTTCTTGATCATGGCTTCCAAGAGATCTTCACTGGATGGAAGAACCATGCTCTGGAAGGAACACATGTCGAGGGTTGCGTCAGGGGTAAGGCGATCATGCTCCAATAGCCCTACTTAAGAAATCACCATGTCAACTACCGGATCTAACTCATCGAAAGTTTAAGTCATGGGAGACAACACCACATAATTGTCCTATGGCAGGGGTTATACCGATCACATATAAGAACCATTTAGGGAGATCATTGGGTTGATAATCAAGTCAGGACCAACGCATGAAAGTTTATCAATAGCCACAATTCTTCCATCGTGCGGGAACGATATTACACGAAAAAGAGTGGACAAAATAGATTTCATGGCATAGACATAATCTCGCCCAAGGAGTAAATTGAAATCCAAGGGATCTTGGACTACCATAACATCAATAAAGATAGTTTTACCTCCCAAAGTTATGGGAAACTGGGGAAGGATCCCTAAAGGATGATTGGTTCTTCTGTTAAAAGTGAACAGAGTCAAGGTAAATGGCACAAGCTAAGGATAACCCAAAGCTTACCAAGCAATAGAGGACAAAATACTAACGGATGAACCTTCATCTATCAGTGCATGAGGAACGTCCCGACCACAAACCTGTACTATAACCGTGAAAGGAATGTGAGAGGGAAGATGAGGTCTAATTATCACACCCCAATCAAAAAGGATGGCCTCATTACTTGGAGGGGATTTTGTGGGAGAAGGAGGAATTCCCCCAAGCACAGTATATTTTGTATCAACGAGAAAAACGTGGGTAGAATCGGGTTTACTCTCTAGTGGGAGAGTAGGATCGACCGATGATGATATCAGATCAACCACTTTGGTTTCATTCTCTAAGGGGAGAATGGTGTCGACAAGTGGAAACAGATCGACTTCTTCGGTTGCACCCTCTAACGGGAGAGAGGGATCAATCGAATATGGGATCAGATCAACCACTTTGTCAACTGGTTCAACTAAGGAAGTGACCAGATTGACGACATGATCAACCATATTGACCAATGAAGGGACCGGAGCAACCACTTTGGCACACGTCAGAGGAGGAGTGAGATTGACCACGTGATCACTCTTCAGATTAGTCACTAATGACGGGACTGGATTAGTCACTTGGGTTTCACTTTTTAGATGAAAAGTGGGGTTTATTGATGATGGAACTAGATCAACTACTTTGGTTAGTGGTTCAACCAAGGATGAAACTAGATTGACCACCTGATCAACCAGACTGACCGGGGATGGAACCAGATTGACCATTCCATAAAATAATGATGGGTTGGGGGAAATCTTACGATAACCAGTTGGAAGTTGAAGCTTTTCCAAAAGAGAAGAAGCCTCGTCCATATGAGGACAAAGGTGAGAGTAATGATCACCTTCGCATAACATTCAAGTAAACTTGACAGTTGTCTTATTCTTACCAACCTTAACATAACTAGTTGATGGGGTGTCATCATCATGTCGAGCAGGGGCCGATGATGTGGAGGACCACATTTCTAAGACCTTGGGAAGACCAGGGAAATCCCTCAGAAAATGGTCACCCTTACAAATACTGCAAGGGAATTTGGGTTTCATATTCTTCATTTTAATCTTGTTGACCTCATCAACGCTCTGAGTACGATTAATAGTAGCTGGTTTCTTGGATCCAACATATGATATGGTTGGAGGCTTGGTCCTTTTCGGGTTCTTCTTCTTCTTCTCTTTCTATTTTGTCCTCTTCTTATCAACCTGGCTACTTTCTTTAGAGCTTTCACTAGGCGAAGAAGGAGAAAGGGAAGGAGACTTAATGGGTGAAGAAGGTGAAAAGTCGACATGAGGTTGATGTGTGGGTTGTGTACTTACATATAAAGTATTAGGTGTAGTTGAAGCAGTTGGAAGATTTGATATCATCGGAGTGGGGAACAACCAAACCGATAATCCAATGGTGAGTCTTGGAAGACTCAGTGTGGCAATGTATAGAGGACCGATGTTTCCAAAAGAAGGAAAAGTGAAAGGTTCCTCAAGACAAGGGGTTCCTCCATTGGTACTCCCAAAATTTGATGCCATTAACACTAACTTGACCAAAGTTCCACTAAGTAAAACAAACAACAAATGCTATGAATCTAAGAAGCAAACAATAAAACAAAACTTCCCACAATGAAACGAGTAGTTGGTGATGAAATCCAACGTCGTGAGATCAATATAGGAAGGGGCGGGGATAGAGCAGGTGGATCAGTTACATTGGCAACCTTCTTAACGAACTTACGCCTTGGTGCAAGCTTCCATGCAGTAATTGTGGATTTACCCTCCAAGGAGCCCGCGTGAGTTTGACCAATGTGTGTTCCAAGTACAGTGAGACTTCCCTTCATCGTCACCTTGTGTAAGACTCTGAATATTATGGCTACTAAGGTCACCAACTCATAGTCATCCCCTGGGAGGGTACAGTCAACAGTCCAGTTTGAACGTATGGGCAGGATAACAAGTTTGAAATCCTTCGAGAGAACTGAGGAAACGTGGATCGGTATAACTCTAGAGGACCCTGAACAGATTCATAACTCACGAAGCACCGAGACCAAATGAAGACAGTTGAGCCTCAGGAAGAACCCCCAATATACGATCTGACTAATACAAACAGTCAAACCACAGAGGGATAATATCTGTATCTCTTTCTAACGCGACCTCGTACGTAACCCTTGTGTGAGAGGGGGATCCCAGAAAGCTTAAACGAAAATTGGATTTTCTCTCCCTATCGCAAGATGCTAAGTTTTTTTGACAACTTTGGAAAGTTATCCTTTCAACTTCCAAAGCCCTACACCTTAAGCTAATGTAGGTTTGCTAACAGAAAAAATGTCTGACAAATTTTAGTTTAGCGCTTGATTTTAAGGCTGTTGTTTACTCAAGAGGAACATGGAGTGGAATAAATGATGTTTTGACCGACTCTAAACAATGCAAAGAAATGAGAATTCAAATACTTCACTTTGATGAAATCCATATTACGATAAGAAGAAAATGTTCATCATTCCAAATGCACAATGTCCCAAAATGCCAAAAACCATGTGTTATAACCCTAAATTGCACCACACATGCTTACCTGGCATCAGGCCAACTCATTTCCCTTCTTTGCCAAAAGCACTGCTGAACAACTCTCTGAAAATCCTCTTTTATGAAGTCCCACGTGCCCTAACCCATTACTGCACGCGTGTACACACTGGCTGACTCAAAACAGCCTGCGTGTACCTACAAAAGAACTAAAAAAGGAAAGTTGCCAATGGAACAAAACGCTATGGGTGAATTAACTGAAACTCCCGGCCATGCACGGCCGAGGGTTCGTCCAAATACCTAGCTCCTTGTATCCTATAAAAGAAGGGGTAGGGGTACCATTTGGAAGGAGGAAGAATATAGCAAAGAAACTCTACCCATTTATGTATTCCATTGTCCCAACCATTTAGCCTTTCCTAATGCCAAAGGAGATTTCAAGAAAAGCAGTTGAAGGACAGAAGAGAGGAGCCTAGGATCAAGTTCAAGGAGCGGTGGCAGGTCTCATCTTTCGTAAAGTTGACTCATTTCAAGTCCCAATTCATGAACTTTTTATGGTTTGATTAGTTTATGTTTTATTTCTAACCCGTTAGTATAGAAGTAGCATGCATGCATAGTTGTTGGTTGTCTTGGATGCAGGTGAGCTTTGGAAGGAGTATTGCGAACGAGTAATTGAAGCACAATGGAGGATCGGCATCAAACGCCGGATACGAGATAGGTTGATCTTTCCATGCATTTACTAAGAAAAGGGGATTTAAATCAAGGGATGTAAGTAGAAAGTAGTTTCTATTCGGTCATTATCTGCATGCAAAGTCTGAACTCTATTTTCTAGTCCGTAGGGTGTTTTTCCCAACAACAAAATTGGCAACTCCACTGGGGACAACGAGCGTGAAAGGCCACAAGATCACTCGGCAATCTTTTCATGTTTAGAGGGTCTGAAAAGGGCTTAAAAGGAGACCCGTTATTTTTTGGGAGTCCTGAGGGTGAGATCAAGAGCGAAGAAGAATTGATGCAAATGAGGCTCAAACTCATATTCAGGAAAGACTATAAGAAATCCCGAGCCTACAGTGTTTTAGAGACGACATGGACACCATAATGCAACCAGGACCTACCTAGGGCATCCATGTTCTGGTAAGCTCTACCGCCAAGTTGCGACACTTCTAAAGCAAATATGATGGTTCTGTGTCACAACCTGATGGGATCGATCCTATGTCTGAGGAAAAAGACAACGAGACTCAAAAGTTGGGGTAGTAACCTAACCTATATGCTCAAGTTGATGCTTGGAAAAATTTTCATGGACCGTCAAAATTTTCTCAAAACTCAAAAAAATGTCCCAATACCCGATCAAATCCCTCCCAAATAACTCCTAAATCACTCTAAATGGTTTTTGGTATAAAGATACTAATAAGGGAGGCCAAAAAAATGACAAAAAGAGGCCAAAAAGTCTATAAATAGAAGTTGGCAGCTCATTATCACCATTGCTGATTTGGAAATTGACTCTGGAGCTCAAAGACCCCCTTTGCTAAAAATGGTGTTTCCAGGAGCTATAGTGGACCAAACGAACTTCTTCTTGGACCAAGTAAGTACAAACTTCCCTATCTAGCTATTGAATTCTTCAATTTTGCATTTGATTTCATTTTTTGGTTGGGCGTCGACCTTTAAAAGGTCATCCCTAGGTACACGCGGGTTGTCTCTAGACAGGCCACGTGTACACTCAGGCAGAGTCAAGTATACCCGCGTGTACACGTGACTGTCGCTTCTACAGCTCGCGTGGACCCCCTTTTTATAACAAAAATAAATAAAGATCAAGCACTGACCCTCCTGAACTTTGTTGTGTTGGCAGGATGTATGTCCAGTGGAGGGAGAGGGAGCATGAAGAAATCGGTGAGTTGGTCGCGGGAGATCCGAATGTCATGGCCGTGTTGATGCAGTGTGGTTTATTGAAGTTCTTCCTATGTCCATATATGCGAGTGAAACCAAGGATACTGAATGCCTTGATTGACTATTGGCACCCTGATGCAGAGGCCTTCATGCTAGAGGGGTAATCACTGGTGCCCACCACCGAGGATATCTATTTTCTGACTAGCCTCTCAAGGAGAGGGGAACCAATCAATTTCAGGACATTTCCTACAGGACCATTGAAGATAGCGGAACTGATAGCCGAGCATTGTGAGACTGGGACTAACCATTCGGGCTCCCAGGTGCTCATCAGTAAGATCACTAACCTATCGTTGTAGGTGATTTTATTACTGATTGGGTGGATTACCGGTTTGGTAGCCTTGCATCAGGCTTCTCGTGCACAGATGAACTGTGCTATCCAGTGCTTGAATGCACAGATTTTTAACTAGAGTACCACACTACTTGATTGTATGAAGAGGCAATTAACAGATTGCCGAAAACGGACATAGAGGAACTTCGGGTTCAGGACGATTCTGTGTGCATTTTTCTTTGAGAGAGTTCTGAGTTTTAGTCCTCGGGAAGTGGTACGAGGACATATGGCCTCTTTTCCTGTGGTATGTAGATGGGTAGTATTACTTCCGCGACAGGGTGGTGGAAGGACCAATGAGTCCTTCGACGATGACTTTTTTGCATGGCTATCACGACAGATCCCTGTGATTGAGGATTACCCATATGCAGGGATAGATTTTTCGAGAGATCCAAAGATACCCGTGCCTCTTGGTGAGGAGCAAGGGGAGATGGGTAAGTCTCCACCTTTGTAGTTTTTTTTTTGTTTGCATATGTATTTTTTATGTTGTTTTTGTTATATATATCATGCTTTTGTATGACAGAGTATTTGATGGGTATAGTTTGTTGCATGCATATGTGGGACCCGTGCGACCTGCCAATTATGCACGGAACAGGCGTCGTCCACAGCCAGAAGCCACAGTTGCTGTCGCCGGGGGAGCAACAGTAGCAGGGAACCTCCCAGTCGGGGAGGTCGAGAGGGTCCTTAGATGAGTTGAGCAAAACTTCACTGCACTCACTCACATAATTCTGATGGCAGAGATAGAGGACCTACCGCCATCCATGCAGCCTCATGTAGTGGGGGCACCTCGAATGTGGGTCTGATTGTTTAGGCGTTTAGCCCAGGCTGTGGACTATTATAAGAGGGCCCATAGGCCCTGAACCTATTTAGACTTTTTACATGCCACGATCATTGACTTGTATATATTTTTTGAGGGCATAAGCCCTGTGACTCGTTATTAGTCCCATTTTTGAGGCGTTTGCGTCCATCTATGTACTCTGGTTATTTTATGATGTTATATATGGTTTTTGTTTTTGATCTTTTGTGTCTTATGGATCACGTGTACAAAAATGTATTTACATGTTTATGTCAATTTTCTTTCATATGTGTGCAAGATGCCAATCTAAAATTTGATTAGCTAGAGTGTCTGTAATTTGGTTTAATCTCCTAGGAACATGAAAATATGTAATATAATCAAAGTTTCGTTCTAAGAGACGTACCCTAAGGAATCGTTGGTGTAAGTTTGGATCATGAACCCGGTATACCTTGTTTAGCTGTGACACAACCATTTGAGCATCGAGACAGACCCGGAGATGAGAGATACCCAATGACAAAGCGTCACGAAGCAACTCAATAATTGCACTATACTCGGCGACATTATTTGTGGTGTCACCTAAGAATATACCTTTGGAAGATAACAACTGGCCTTGAGGTGTAAAGATTACCCAAGCTGCGGAGGCAAGCCTCCGAGTGTGCCGACTAGCACCGTCTACATACCCAACGAACACCTCGGAATCACTTGACATCTGCCATATTGATGAAATATAACATCAATGACACGTCCATAACACTGAAAAGAAACTAAAAAGTAATAGTACAAAGACTATACATATGTTACAAAAGTTACCCACAGTGACCTGCCTATGAGTAATACTTCTTGAGGTAGAGTCCATTTCTAGGCTCCACCAAGGCATTCCCTTCAAAATCAACCAGACGATAAGCGCCCTTTTTTAAGACCTCTTTTACGATGAAGGGTCCGAACCACATGGGTTTGAATTTTCCTTCTCCCAAGGGGTCCTTATCTTGGTCATAAACTAGGACAAGGTCTCCCTTAGAGAAAATCCGAGGATGAACAGACATATCATACTGAAACTTGACCTTATGTTTGTGAACCTCGTTGGCCATGGCCGCATCACGACGTTGTTCATTGAGTTTCTCAAGGTGTGTTAACCGTTCTTCAAGTGGAGAAGTGTCTAGCAATAATTGTACTGCAAATTTTAGAGATGGGATTTGACATTCAATGGGCAAGACTGCCTCCAACCCGTAAATGAGCTGAAAAGGTGAGAAATTGGTTGCAGTCTTAACAGATGTTCGGTAAGCCCATAATGTCGAGTATAACATCAAATGCCAATTTGATTTCACTGAGTTGATATTTCATTGTAGAATAGTCTTAAGGGTTTTGTTGACAGCTTCCACCTGCCCATTGGCTTGGGGATAGTAGGGTGATGAATTCTCCTTTCGTAACCCAAGCTTTGATGCTAATTCGGTCATCATTTGGTTCTGAAAGTGACTTCCATGGTCAGTAACAATCTCTCTCAGGACGCCGAACCTTGCTATGATCTAGTTGAATAAAAAGAGAGTTGCAGTCTCTCCATCATCTTTAAACGTTGGCATAGCTTCAACCCACTTAGTGAAGTAGTCGACAGCTACGATGATATAGCGGTACCCCCTTGCTGACGGGGGGTTGCAAGTAGTGTAATCAATCCCCCACTTGGTGAAGGGACCAACTTTGATGACAGGAAACATAGGATCGGGATGTGCCCTCATCTTTTGAGAGAAGATTTGACACGGATGGCACTTCTTGACCGATTCGATGCAATCTTTGATAAGTGTTAGCCAGAAGTAACCTACTTGTAGAATTTTTTGGGTTGTTGCCAACCTAGACAAATGATCTCCATAAGCTCTGGTATGGTAATCATTGAGCATGATGACTGCCTCCTCACATGTGACACATCGACACATGATGCAGTCTACACCTCTCCGATACAACATATCATCAAGTATGAGATAATTCTTAGCTTGATGGAATATACGTCGGCGCTCGTCACGAGAAGCAGAAGTGGGGAACTTCAAAGTGTGGAGATAGATAAGTATATCTCCATACCAGGGATCTGAATATGAAAGAAAAAACATATCTCCCCGGATAGGCGATTCTTCAGGCACAACGTCACTTGAATCAACCGAATGTTCTGAAATAAGTTCTGCGAAGACCAATGACTTTTTGGAATTTGTTGAAACGAAGTCTAAGTCAAATTCCTGGAGGATGACTATCCATCTACTGATTTTTTCGCCTATAACCCGTCGTTTCAACATGTATTGGAATGGATTCATGACAACAATGATGGTGGTCTTACGAAATAGAACATAATGATGGAACCGTTGAACAGCATGAACTGCTGCTAACGCAAGTTTTTTGATATGAGAATAATTGAGTTCTGGTCCTACGAGGCCTCGGCTCAGGTAATAGATCACGTATTCTGATAACACATCATCTTCCTGAACTAAAACCATGCCAATGGTTGACTCTGCGGTCACCATATATAATAAGAAATATTTGTTATAGAAGATTAGACATACACGCGGCCTGTACAAGGTCAACCCGCATGTACATGCACTCTGTCTCTGTTCAGTGCGTGTTCACACGTGTGTTGTTTAAGTAACAGTAGTGTGCCTGTATAGGGTACTTTTTGTTAAGGGTGAGGAAGTCATCCTCTCTTTTGATAAGAAGTATTATTCTCAGGGGTTTGAATCTCTGTTTGAACAGTCAATAGCTTAGGATTAATCGTACCCTTAGCTTTCTTTTTTCTCACTTAAAACGTTGTCAGAAAAATAAAATAAAAATTTTTAAGGTTTTTAGACAAGCGTGAGAGTCATTGTTTTTAAAATTGCTTGTGTGTGATTATTGACCTGATTCTCTACGATCTGCGATTTAGGCCAGAATTGTTTTTCTTGGTTTTTTGCTTGTCGTTATTTTCCCTTTCTTGCTTTACTTGCATTAAATTTTTTTTTTTTTGTTTTTTTTTTTCATTTTCTTATTTGGTTGAAGAGTGTGTTTCTGCATCTTTAGCTAGGGAAAAGTCTTTATTTCATAATTTTTTGCAGCTTTTCTTAGAACATAAGTAGCTTGTAGTCAAGTGAAATTTCCTTTGAGGTTGTTGTCCAAAATCTTAGAAAAATTAAAAGAAAATATTTCTTTTTGAAAAATTTGCAAATTTTGCATTTAGTAAGAGTTTTGTTTCTAGCTTTTTCATTCAGCTTTTGCTTTTGTCATTTCACATCATCAGTGGGTGATTCAATATTCGAGTTGCACTTGCACCAGTAAGTTACTCTAGTGTTGGTTGTTGTAACTATTCTTCCAATTAATTTAGTGTTTGCTTGTCTTATCTTCTAGGGACTTTTCTTAGCGTGTGTTACTTTTGAGCGTTTAGACTACCTTAGAGTGTCTTGGATCTTCTCACACAATGGAGGATCCTGATCTCTGCCGGCCACGAAGGCTTCTTAGCCTGCCATCGGTTACACTAGAGCCACCCCCGCCACCATTAAGGCGAAAGCTAGACCAACAAGGGTCTTTTGAAGTGACCGGGTCACAAGAAATCATGCCCACCCAACAAAAAGTGTCGCACACAACAATGGAAAGCAATGTTATTACTCCTTCTAGTATTTCTTCCATTCCCACCTCGGTTGTTACCATAGGAGAGTTGTTATCTCTGAACCCATCATCGTCGGTTCGAGCCACCATGGTCTCGACCGCAACTACTTTGCACAGTGGACCGAACCCATCTTTGGTGGCAGCCACAACCCCCTTCACACCTAGTGCAACAGGCCCTTCGTTATCATATGGGATGCCTAGTTCGGGTACAAGTCCTGCACTTTCCCACTCCACTTTACAGACTTTGAGTCTGGGGGCAGGGAGATCTAGCGCTCCTCTGCAAGGTCACTTGGGAGGCACTCCTATCCCTTTTAATGATTTTCCTTACAGAGGAGGTCATATCTCTCCTTCGTCCCTTTCACTCGGTGGCTCGCATTAGTAATCCACTGGGCAACCTACACCCAATAGTTTATTTGGAGCGGGGAGTCAAAGACTACCTTCCCATAGTATGCCGATAGGTTCGACACTGTTTTCTTGGAATGGAACGTTTGGTAACAACACCTCCTCATCACCCGCTTTCTCGACTGGGGGCAACCCCATTTTTGGAAAATCAACTCATGTACAGGCTACTATTCCTACACAGGGGGAAAACCTAGCAGGACCTTAGAATTCAAGACAAGGATTCGTTCCCTCATCCGAAATGCTGATCTGGGGTAATTCTTTCCACAATAAATGGAACCCTGGACAAACTACCATGCCTATCCCCACGGGACCGGCATGGGGTAATCCTTCCCAAAGTCCTTCGAATATAATGTATGCCCAACAACCTATGTCCCATTTGGGAAATCAGCCAATGATGTCTCCAAATATGCAAAATCCTTACGCTGGCCAAGACCACGATTTCTACTAGAATCCGGGCCAACAACCAAACTTTTCCTGGCAACCTGGTGCTAGTCCAACTCCAGGATCCTTTTTCCCAGGTTATCAGCAACAACCTAAACTACCTTTCCTGGCGACTTTACACTTGCCATATTTGACATGATTGTTGAATGACCCTATCTGTCACGATCCGCGTTGGCCTCCTATGCCGAAAAAGTTGCCTTTGGACATTCCAAAGTTTGAAGCTAAGCCTAACGAAGATCCAGGCGATCATGTGACTACCTTTCATATTTGGTTCTCATCTAACTCATTGAAAGATGACTCCATTCAATTGTGATTGTTTCAACATACTCTTATTGGGAGTGCCGCGAAATGGTACATCGAGCTCGATCGCTCAAGATACCCTTCTTTTGGAAAATTGGCAATGGATTTCCTTAACCATTTCCAATTACCTATGAGATACGATGCTGGCACAGTGCTGCTTGCCAATTTCGAACAGACAACAACGGACCATATCTCTGATCACATCCGAGAGTGGAGACGCCGGAAGAGTCTAATCAAAGTACCCGTCCCACCAGCATTCCTGCTTGAGTGGTTCCTTAAGTCTTTGGTCCCACAGTTATCCAAAGACGTCGTGACTTCTAGAGTTTTCTCTGAAGAAAACGCCATCATGAGGGCTCAACAGTTTGAGCTCATCTATTCTCGGTCTAGTTTATTATACAACATCTTGTCAGATGCACCACATTCAATACTGGATAAAACTAGACAGAGAGTTGGACCGCATGCTGATGGTATTGTCGGTTCAGCACAAACCAAGCCTGTTGAGCAATTGACGAAACAGTTGCAACAGTTATCCATACAACACACAGCGGCCAGCCAAACCACTACTTTGGCTGCTCCCCCTACCCAAACGTCGGAAGTACACACAGTGCAGTCGACTAACCCAAAGGCCACCCAGCAGCCTTAAGGGAAGAAAAAACAATGAAAAAAGGGTAAGGGGGATAAAAAACCCAACGAAAATGTTGGCGAGGACAACACTTAAAAATGGAAGGCGAGGTATCCATGCAACTTATGCACGAAAGATCACCCGACCCATCTATGTCCTCAACTTGCAGAGTCCCAAAAGTTTGTCACACAACAACATCAAGTTGTGTTGACTAATCCCTTTCAACATGGGAAAAGTCTAACTCAAGCCTCTGCAAGAACGGACGGGGGCAACCAAGAAACCTACCTGCCTCTAAACAATCCCTCATCTGCAAACATATATATGGTTAGGGGTGATGCTTTCATATCAACTAGAGCACATGATTATAGTAAACCAAGCACTTCTAAGAAGGGTAAAGAAGTTGATCTCCCATCTCTTCCTCTACAAATTGAGAAGACATTGGGAGAAATAATTACACGCATACCAAAGGGTGCATTTAAAAAATCTTCTCATAACCCAAACGCAAGGGCCGCCCAGAACTACTCTGTGGTGGAAGATTTATCACAAACCCCTTGTGAGATGTCTGCTTTGGAGGTCCTCCAAAGCTACCCTGCTCAGAGGAAAGCCTTGTTAACCTCTTTGGGCTCTACTGAGACTTGTAATCCGGGTACCATCATGTTATATACAATTGACTTAAAACCTCATTTGCCTTACCACGTAGCGTTTCAGATAGTAGTGGCTTATCCCACGAAAACTTTTTCCCAGAATATCTTTCGCACGGTGGTCGACGAGGGCGCCTCGACGTGCGTTATCTCGTTGGCATGTTGGAAGGCCATTGGCCAACCCATCTTGTCTCCATCACCTACTCTCCTCACTACTTTCGACGGTCATTCGTTTCGACCACATGGCATCATTCCTTCTTTCCCCGTGCAGTTAGGAGGGAAGACTGTGTGTGTCGAAGTAGAGGTAGTCGATGCTCCCCTTGACTATAATGTCTTGTTAGGACGGAGTTAGACTTATGCTATGCAAGCTGTGGTTGCTACAGTTTTTCGGGTCTTATTGTGTCCACACGAGGGCCGAATAGTGACCATCGATCAATTGTCTTTCTCCAGACTTGACCTAGATTTGGGGGCATTCACGGTCCTGATGATTGATAATACTCAACCAGGTGTCGTCAACGTAGTATTTGGTTTGTGCCCATCCTTGATGGGTACCTTCGATTACCCGCCTCCTCAAGGCGATATAAAATTTATATCCAATCACCATAAGGTTGAGATTTTTCAAGTTTCGTCATTCTGCACGACTTACTTCGAGGATCCATGGATTCTTCCTTCCCCATCGGCCACGATGGATGAGACAGGGCACCTAGGCATGTCCATGCCCTTGTCTTCCGCTGAAGTAGCGTACTCTTTAGTTCAACAGGCTTCCGCTAACTCTGATCCAACTCTTGCACAAGAGTTAGATCCACTTCTAGAGCCTATTTGGGCTCATGGTTCTCTTGCTAACATTGATTCGTTAGACTTAGTATTTCCTTCTGATGAAGAAATAATCAAAGCTATGACTAGTCTGGATAGACCTTGGGAGGATCTTCATCACAGATCCTACTTTCTCCCAGAGTTAAGCCGAATCGAAGCTGGAGAATTCACCATGACCATGACGGGAGATCAGTCATGTCCTATTAATCTCTTAGCTACACATGAAATTTATGCTGAGGGAAATATGGAAACTATCGTTGAAACTATACCAATCAACATCTCCAGAAACCTTGATGTCATGGAAAATGTCTTCGTCGGAGCGGATTTCTCCTCCTAAGAGATTCAAATCTACACAGATATTTTCAAAGAATTCTGCAACATTTTCGCCTGGTCTTATGAGAAAATGCCAGGTATCGATCCAAAAATAGTTGAACATGAAATCACAACATATCTTGATGCCAAGCCTGTTTGACAGAAGCTTCATCCAGTTAATCCTAAGAAAGCAGTAGCCATCAAGATAGAGGTTGAGAAATTTCTAAAGGCAGGTTTTATCTATCTTATCCATTTGACCCAATGGGTGTCAAACCCTGTGCCGGTCAATAAAAAACAAGGCACGATTCGTGTATGTATTGATTTCTGTGATTTGAACAAGGCATGTCCCAAAGATAATTTTCCAACACCATTCATTGACCATATCATTGATAATGTGTTGGTTGCAAAGCCTTTTCTTTCATGGATGGTTTTTCGGGATATATTCAAATCCAAATCAAACTTGAAGACCAACACAAAACGACAATCATTTGTCCGTGGGCTATGTTCGCATATCATAAAATGCCTTTTGGTCTTAAAAATGCTGGAGCCACTTTCCAGCGGTCCATGTCTTTTGCATTTCATGATCTCAAGCATATAGTCGAGGCCTATTTAGATTATTTAGCATCACGATCTCGCAAGAGAACGGATCACCCCACACACATTAGACTTATTTTCGAACGTTGTCGCTACTTTAGGATTCGCTTGAATCCAAACAAGTGTAGCTTCTGCGTAACATCAAGACGTTTGTTAGGTTTCATCATATCAACAAAAGGGATCATGGTCGATCCTCTCAAGGTGGAGGCAATAATCCAGTTGCCCCCCCCACGCACAATCCTACAACTTCAAAGTATACAAGGTAAGGCGAACTTTTTACGACTCTTCATCGCCAACTATGCCAAAATCACCAAGGGCTTTATGCGCTTACTGAAGAAATACATTCCTTTTTATTGGGACGATGCATCTCAACGCTCTTTCGACACATTAAAACACGCCCTCACTATGACCCCTCTGCTACGGCCACCTAACTATAACAAAGATTTCTTATTATATCTGGTTGTCGTAGAGTCAACCATTGGCATGGTTTTAGTTTAGGAAGATGATGTGTTATCAGAATACGTGATCTATTACCTGAGTCGAGGCCTCGTAGGACCAGAACTCAATTATTCTCATATCGAAAAACTTGCATTGGCAGCAGTTCATGTTGTTCAACGGTTCTGTCATTATGTTTTGTTTCGCAAGACCACCGTCATTGTTGTCGTGAATCCATTCCAATACATGTTGACACGATGTGTTATAGGCGGAAAAATCAGTAGATGGATAGTCATCCTCTAGGAATTTGACTTAGACTTCATTTCAGCAAAGTCCAAAAAGTCATTGGTCTTCGCAGAACTTATTTCGAAACTTCCGGTTGAGTCAGGTGACGTTGTGCCTGAAGAATCGCCTATCCGGGGAGATATTTTTTTCTTTCATCTTCAGATCCCTAGTATGGAGATATACTTATCTATCTCCAGACTTTGAAGTGACCCACTTCTGCTTCTCATGACGAGCATTGGCGTATACGCCACCAGGCTAAGAATTATCTCATACTCGATGATACGTTGTATCGAAGAGGTGTAGACTGCATCTTGCGTCGATGTTTCACACATGAGGAGGCAGTCATCGTGCTCAACGATTTCCATACCAGAGCCTGTGGCGGTCATTTTTCTGGGTTGGCAACAACCCAAAAAATTCTACGAGCAGGTTACTTCTAGCCGAAACTTATCAAAGATTGCATCGAATCGGTCAAGAAGTGCCATCCATGCCAAATCTTCTCTTGGAACATGAGGGCACATCCTTCTCCTATGTTTCATGTCATCCCAGTTGGTCCCTTTACCAAGTGGGGGATTGATTACACTACTTGCAACCCCCCATCAGCAAGGGGGCACCACTATATCATCGTAGTTGTGGACTACTTCACTAAGTGGGTTGAGGCTATGCTTAAAGATGATGGAGAGACTGCAACTCTCTTTTTATTCAACTAGATCATAGCAAGGTTCGGCATCTCGAGAGAGATTGTTACTGACCATGCAGTCACTTTCAGAACCAAATGATGACTGACTTAACATCAAATCTTGGGTTACGGTAGGTGCATTCATCACCCTACTATCCCCAAGCCAATGGGCAGGTGGAAGCTGTCAACAAAACCCTTAAGACTATTCTACAACGAACTATCAACTCAGCCAAATCAAATTGGAATTTGATGTTATACTCGGCATTATGGGCTTACTGAACATTTGTTAAGACTACAACTGGTTTCTCACCTTTTCAACTCGTTTACGGGTTGGAGGTAGTCTTGCCCATTGAATTTCAAATCCCATCTCTAAAATTGGCAGTACAATTATTGCTAGACACTTCTCCACTTGAATAACGGTTAATACACCTTGAGAAACTCAATGAATAGTGTCGTGATGTGGCCCTAGCCAATGAGGCTCACAAACATCAGGTCAAGTGTCAATATGATAGGTCTATTCATCCTCAGATTTTCTCTGAGGGCGACCCTATCTTGGTTTATGATCAAGATAAGGACCCCCTGGGGGTAGGAAAATTCAAACCCATGTGGTTGAGACCCTTTATCGTAAAAGAGGTATGAAAAAAGGACGCTTATCGTCTGGTTGATTTTGAAGGGAATGCCTTGGCGGAGCCTAGAAATTGGCTCTACCTCAAGAAGTATTACTCATAGGTAGGTCACTGTGGGTAACTTTTGTAACATATGTATAGTCTTTGTGCTATTACTTTTTAGTTTATTTTCAATGTTATGGGCGTGCCATTGATGTTATATTTCGTCAATATGGCAGATGTCAAGTGATTCTGAGGTGTTTGTTGGGTATGCAAACGGTGCTAGTCGACACACTCGGAGGCTTGCCTCCACAGCTTGGGTAATATTTACACCTCAAGGCTAGTTGTTATCTTCCGGAGGTATATGCTTAGGTGACACCACAAATAATTTCGCCGAGTATAGTGCATTTATTGAGTTTCTTCGTGACTCTTTGTCATTGGGTATCTCTCATATCTGGGTCTATCTCGACGCTCAACTGGTTGTGTCACAACTAAACAGAGTATACCAGGTTCATGATCCAACCTTACACCGATGATTCCTTAGGGTACGTCTCTTAGAACGAAACTTTGATTATATTACATATTTTCATGTTCCTAGGAGATTAAACCAAATTATAGATACTCTAGCTAATCAAATTTTAGATTGGCATTTTGCACACATATGAAAGAAAATTGACATAAACATGTAAATACATTTTTGTACACGTGATCCATAAGACACAAAAGATCAAAAAAAAAAACCATATATAACATCATAAAATAACTAGAGTACAAAGATGGACACAAACGCCTCAAAAATGGGACTAATAACGAGTCACAGGGCTTATGCCCTAAAAAAATATATACAAGTCAGTGCTCGTGGCACGTAAAAAGTCTAAATAGGTTCAGGGCCTATGGGCCCTGTTATAATAGTCCACAGCCTGGGCTAAATGCCTAAACAATCAGACCCATGTCCGAGGTGCCCCCACTACATGAGGCTACATGGATGGCGGCAGATCCTCTATCTCTGCCATCAGAACTGTGCGAGTAAGTGTAGTGAAGTTCCACTCAACTCATCTAAGGAACCTCTCAGCCTCCTCGGCTGGGAGGTTCCCTGCTACTGCTGCTCCCCCGACGGCGGCAGTTGCGGCTTTTGGCCATGGACGACGCATGTTCCGTGCATAATCGGCAGGTCACACGGGTCCCACATCTACATGAAACAAACGTATACCCGTCAAACACTCTGGCATACAAAAACATGATATATATAACAAAAACGACATAAAAATTACATATGCAAAAAAAAAAAAAAAAAAACTACAAAGGTGGAGACTTACCCATCTCCCCTTGCTCCTCACTAGAAGGCACGGGTATCTCTGGATCTCTCGAAAAATCTATCCCTGCATATGGGTAATCCTCGATCATAGGGATCTGCCGTGATATCCATGCAAAAAATTCATTGTCGAAGGACTCATTGATCCTTCCACCACCTTGTCGTGGCAGTAATATTGCCCATCTACATATCGCAGGAAAAGAGGCCAGATGTCCTCGTACCGCTTCCCAAGGACTAAAACTCAGAACTCTCTCAAATAAAAATGCACACATAATCGTCTCAAACCCGAATTTCCTCTGTGTTCGTTGTGGACAATCTGTCAATTGACTCTTCATACAATCAAGTAGTGTGGCACTCCAGTCAAAAATTTGTGCATTCAAGCATTGGATAGCACAGTTCATCTGTGCGTGAGAAGCCTGATGCAAGGTTGTCGAACCGGTAATCCACCCAATCAGTAACAAAATCACCTACAGCGATAGGTTAGTGATCTTACTGATGGGCACCTGGGAGCCCGCACGGTTAGTCCCAACCTCACAATGCTCGGCTATCAGTTCTTCTATCTTCAGAGGTCCCATAGGAAACATCCTAAAATTGATTGGTTCCCCTTTCCTTGAGAGGCTAGTCAGAAAATAGATATCCTCGGTGGTGGGCACCAGTGATTGCCCCTCTAGCATGAAGGCCTCTGCATCAGGGTGCCAATAGTCAATCAAGGCATTCAGTAGCCTTGGTTGTGCTCGCATATATGGACATAGGAAGAACTTCAGTAAACGACACTGCATCAACACGGCCACGACATTCGGATCTCCTGCAACCAACTCATTGATTTCTTCATGCTCCCTCTCCCTCCACTGGACATACATCCTGCCAACACAACAAAGTTCAAGAGGGTCAGTGCTTGATATTTATTTCTTTTTGCTATAAAAAGGGGGTCAACATGAGCTGTAGAAGCGACAGTCGCATGTACACGCGATCATACTTCACTCTACCCGAGTGTACATGTGGCATGTCTAGAAACATCCCACGTGTACCTAGGGCCGACCTTTTAAAGGTTGACGCCCACCCAAAAAATGAAAGCAAATGCAAAATTGAAGAATTAAATAGCTAGATAGGGGAGTTTGTACTTACTTGGTCCAATCGGAAGTTTGTTTGGTCCACTATAGCTCCTGGATTCACCATTTTTAGCAAAGGGGGTCTTTGGGCTCCAGAGTCAATTTCCAAATCAGCAATGGTGATAATGAGCTGCCAGCTTCTATTTATAGAATTTTTGGCCTCTTTTTGTCACTTTTTTGGCCTCCCTTATTAGTATCTTTATACCAAAAACCATTTAGAGTGATTTAGGAGTTATTTGGGAGGGATTTGATTGGGTATTGGGACATTTTTTTGAGTTTTGAGAAAATTTTGACAGTCCATGAAATTTTTTCCAAGCATCAACTTGAGCATATAGGTTAGGTTACTACCCCGACTTTTGCGTCTCGTTGTCTTTTTCCTCATACATAGGATAAATCCCATCAGGTTGTGACACAGAACCATCATATCTGCTTTAGAAGTGTCGCAACTTGGCGGTAGAGCTTACCAGAACATGGATGCCCTAGGTAGGTCCTGGTTGCATTATGGTGTCCATGCTGTCTCTAAAACACTGTAGGCTCGGGAGTTCTTATAGTCTTTCCTGAATATGAGTTTGAGCCTCATTTTCATCAATTCTTCTTTGCTCTTGATCTCACCTTCAGGACTCCCAAAAAATAACGGGTCTCCTTTTAAGCCCTTTTCAAACCCTCTAAACATGAAAAGATTGTCGAGTGATCTTGTGGCCTTTCACGCTCGTTAAGCTGAAATTTGAAGTCACGTCTGTCCGGCGGTAGTTTACCCCTTTTTCGGTCCTGACGATCAACTAAACAAACAAAGGTATACTATATGGAACTTCAGTTCTTTAGAAGAGTACTCTCAGGTATCATTTTATCCCTTTTTCGAGCCTAAGGGACTAAACTTACGAAGAAGGAACCCCCACAGAGTCCACAGTTAAGCTCTTTTCAGACTCCCTAAAATTGAAAAGATTGTCGAGTGACCTTATTCTTTCACACTCGTTAAATTGGTCCAGAAGAACATTCCTGATGGAGTCCATAATTAAGCTTTTTTCAGACTCCTTAAAAATGAAAAAATAGCCGAGTGATCTGGTCCTTGTCACACTCGTTAAAATGGTTTTGAATCGACGTCTAATCGGTGCTAGTTTACTCTTTTTCGAACCGACTAGACTATCTTCGAAAAAGGTACCCCAATGGAGTTACCTTTTATGTTTTTTCAGACTCTCTAAATATGAAAAACCACCGAGCTTACCTTCTCTAGGCTCGTTAAACTTACATCGAAGGACATTACCATTGTGTGTTTTATCAACCGCATTTGCATACCTTATACGCCAGCCTTATCACAGTTTGATTCTGCTTCTTAACACCTTTGGCCTTCGGAGGATTTTTCCCGAGTGTCATTCTACTAGAACATTAGTCTTATCCTTTTGCCTTGAGCTTGTATGTTTGCGACACTCGTTCCTCCTTTGTAACATAATATTCCGTTATTCTTTTTTCCACAATTACTGAAAAGAACAAAAAAAAACTCAAATATACCCCAAAAGGAGGAGGGGGAAAGTATTTTGTTTATTGGTAGCGTCATGAGTCACCCTTGGATAAATCACATCTGTCTGTTTGTTCATCAGACTATGGTATGTCGTACGACCTTAGGAAGATTTTCTCGCTATATAGAGTTGTGTCCTCCACCGTTTGGTTATTCTTCCAAACATATGGAGAGTTTGTGTTGCCTCCTGCTTCGTAGACTTATGATTAACATGTTTGTTGCTTGTGTCTCATCACTTGTCGTGCTATTGTCCAAGGCAATTTTGTCACTAAGCCTAAGTCGGCCCCTCTGCAATATGTCTCTTGTCCTCATGCCCGGCCATCCTGAACACCCAATCAAGTCCTTGTTCGAAATCATTGAAGCCTTCAGTCTGATCATCAATATTATCACGTCAATGACCGACAAGCCATCGAAGACCTCTAGGTCATGCAATCGTACACTCATATTACACTCCTACCTAAGTTTTGAATATTTTGAAGTTGTTGCTCGAGATCTGAAGATCTCATCTCCAACCATCAGGCCGAATCAGCTTCTGGAAGATGGATACTCTATATGTATATCTTTCTAATTTCGAGATTGAGCTCCGCTGTGTATTGTTCACGGCTACTCTTTATAGTTATTTGACATGGATCTACAGTGTATTTGATTGGTAGCCATGGTTTAATTTTATCCCGAGCATGGGTATGCCCGCCTCGGTGAGACATTTTTTATTTTGCAGACGACACCTCCTGGTTCCTGATCCTTGGGCTCAATCGTTCGGCACATCAGTAAAGATTGGTAATGTATTTCGGCCATCGGATGCTCTTCTGACCTCACACATTAGGGGGCATCTATTATAACCCTAAATTGCACCACACATGCTTACTTGGCATCAGGCCAACTCATCTCCCTTCTTTGCCAAAAGCACTACTGAACAACTCTCTAAAAATCCTCTTTTATGAAGTCCCACGTGCCCTAACCCATTATTGCACATGTGTACACACTGGCTAACTCAAAACAGCCCGCGTGTACCTACAAAAGCACTAAAAAAGAAAATTTTCCGACATAACAAAAAGATATGGGTGAGTTAACTCAAACTCCCGGCCATGCATGGCCGAGGGTTTGTCCAAATACCTAGCTCCTTCTAGCCTATAAAAGAAGGGGTAGAGGTACCATTTGGAAGGAGGAAGAATATAGCAAAGAAACTTTGCCCATTTACGTATTCCATTGTCCCAACCCTTTAGCCTTTTCTAATGCCAATGGAGATTTCAAGCAAAGCAGTTGCAGGACAAAAGAGAGGAGCCCACGATGAGGTTCAAGGAGCAGTGGCCGGTCTCAACTTTTGTAAAGTTGACTCATTGCAAGTAATAAAGAGAATGCTTTTCCCGTCCCAATTCATGAACTTTTTATGGTTTGATTGGTTTATTTTTTATTTCTAACCCGTTAGTATAGAAGTAGCATGCATGCATAGTTGTTGGTTGTCTTGGATGCAGGTGAGATTTGGAAGGAGTATTGCGAACGAGTAATCGAGCACAATAGAAGATCGACATCAAACGTCGGATACGAGGTAGGTTGATCTTTCCATGAATTTACTAAGAAAAGGGGATTTAAATCAAGGGATGTAGGTAGAAAGTATTTTTTATTCGGTCATTATCTGCATGCAAAGTCTGAACTCTATTTGCTAGTCCGTAGGGTGTTTTTCCCAACAACACCATGCAATTCCGCTACTTCGAATGCAAGCTAGTTTCAATACCCAAAAGAAAGAATGTAATTATATTCTTTGTTTGATTATGATGCATACATAAAGTAAATACAAATCCTTTGATGTTATACTACTTTCAATCAGGAGAAAGAGTCAAATGCATATGCAAAAGACACGAAGCAAAAGGGCTACAAACAAAGCATACACTCAAAGAAATGAGGTATGAAAGAAAACAAGTAGAAACTTGTACTGGCAAGAAAACAATCAAGGATTATACAACCAATCAAGAATTCAATGAGTACAGGAAGATGTTGAGAAGAATCCAAGAAAAGACAGGGAGAAAGAGAAACCACTCAAATTGTCCCGACAAAACAAGCAGCTAGAAAGGCCAATTTCACATTTCTGAAACAAAATTCAAGCTCCAATCAAGACAATAAGGGGTTATAAGCACCAAATATCAACCTACATAACTTCACAAACCAATCACAAAGTCTGGTTAAATACTTCCACAAAACAAGATGAGAAAATCTAAGCAGAAAAAGGGCAAAACTCCTCCAAAAAGGAGACCAACGCTCCTTGTTCCAAGGGTATAGAGTACTGCAAGGCTCCCTAAATCATTGTAGGAGAGTTTTATCACTTTGATATGGCCTACAGGGGGGTGTTGAGCCACCCATAAATTCAAAAAACTGTGAAAACATGAAGAAAAACTCAGCTGGAATGCATAAAAAATAGTGACATTGTTAGTGAAGGTAGGAGAAGGCTAATGGATGATGATCAAACAGTAAAAGTGATCTAAAAGGTGGGAAAAAGTAAGTAAGGACAAAAGGATTTTTTTGGGGAAAATGACCTCAAAGATAAAATGGAACAGTGGATAGATCTTTGAACTTCCTTACAACATATTTCATTCAATCAGATAAATGAGAAGAAAACAGTAAATTGACTCTAAATCTTTAAAGAAGAAGAGTGACTTCAAAGTAAGGAAGAAAAAGGTCAACAATCCAAACAAAACATAATAAATTCTTAGAAATGAAGATGTTGGAGGCCAAAAAAAAGGACACAGTGAGATGGTGTTAACCATGAGCAGATGAATCAACAAAAAGTAGACTCGGAGATCAACTCCCAAATTTTTTTTTAATAGAAAAAGAACAGCGCTTTGGTGTCAAGGGTACTAGAGTGTTGCATCACTCTGTGGGATCCTGCAAGGGAGTGACAACACTCTAGTGGTAGAGGTAGGAGAGCGTTGGCCTCTCAGAACTCAAAAAATTTCCCAGAGATAATAAAAAAAAGCTCAGGAAAATCCAGAAATTGAGTGTGTATGGGATGAATCCAAGAGCCAACAACACATCTAAGATTCATAGACACAACATGAATAATATCTGAAGATGAGAAAAGGAAAAAAACAAGACCAAGGAAGGAAACCAAAACTAAAAGATTTGCTCCCTAGTGGAGTCACAAATTTTTGTTACAGGAAAATCCCCTTGCAGACAAGTGGATTTCCTCTTGAACCCTAAATCTCTAATATCAAGGAAAAACGGTGCTAACTTTGGTCACTGACATCCTTTTAAACCTAGATAAGTCAATCAAATAGAGAAAAGGAAAAAGATGTTCCTTTTTACAATGTTTGTCCTTGCCCAGTCCAAGTTGAGCCTTGATCCCCAATCTCTTCAACAAGTCTTGTAATCCAATAACAACAAAGACAAAAAAACTTCATATTCTACCATGATTAATTCAAAACTAGATCTATCTATCAAAGACAAGTTCATGTAGGTATACACAACCTTGAAAGAAATAGGCCAAGCACATGTATTAATGAGAACTCGATAGAAATACTTACAAACATTTGATGAAGTTGCAACGGCCTCTTCCAACTCTCCTTGTCCAACCCCTTTCTCAAATAATCCACAATCAAAATGACTATGCCTCATTGATTATCTCCCTTATGAGATCATAAGTTTGATGCATTAAATGTCCTCTAATACCACTTCTCATGCGATCATAAGTTAGGTATATCTCAATCTCTCCATCCATTTCACCATGAGAAGGCCTCCTTATATAAGTTTGGAGAGACCCAACCACCTTAGAGATTCTTGGGATAGGTTGAGGATCCTTCTCCATCAGTTGTGGATATTCCCTAGGATCCAGCCTTGACCTCATATTCGAATCCAACCAACTCCAGAGATGAGGGGGATTTTTCCCTGATTTTACTCAACAGCCCAAGGTTTCCTCAAACATCCTAGTGCTCCCCCAGAATGGGGCACATAGTGTTGAAATGCTCCCCCAAAAGAGGGAAAGGAGCGCTGGCACTCCCTGACAATGGGTAGGGGAGTGCTGCCCAAACTTTCCTAAAACAATCCCAACACTCCCCTAGAAGGGTGCACCAAGGGCTGGAACTCTTTCCCAAAGAAGGTCAAGGAGCATTGGCACTCCCTGACATTGGGTAGGGGAGCATTGGCCTTCAAAATTCATTTTTAAGTGGTTTTTTCCATGGAAAAAGATTTGTACTCTTCATCAAATGATTTCTTCTTCTTTAACCAGTCTCTGAGGGTGTCTTCAAGTATTCCTTGTGATGTCTTTCGAGACACGACATGGGCAAGATGACTGTATTTTGTCTGCGACACTTGTAATGATGACAATAGGTCATCATTGAAGTGAGTAATTTTGATGTGTAACAACACTGCATATCGACGAGGTTTGTTCCTTACTCGTTGATGCATTGCCTATTGATAATCCTTCCTTTTCTCATCCACAATGAATCAACAGAAGGATTTTGACCTCTCACCATCAACAAGCACGTCGACGATGATATTCTCCCTCTCACCAACGCTGACTAGATCAATGCGGCCCACCTTCGTTCTGAGGCCTATTTCATCCCCCTCCCAGCTCATATCCTTCTTGTTATGCACTTCAATCAATATCCTTATATTCTCAATGAATAAACTCTCCATGCCTATCTAGACAGTTGGTCCCTGATTCCCTATCTCACCTTATCCACTTCATATTGCAGTTGTAATCAAGTTTGTAGTGTCCCTGATGCCTTTCTTCATGCACATGGTACTAGCTCATTTGCTTTGCGTTTTTTGATGTGATGACTAAATATTAGTTGTGAAAGCATCGCCTAGAATTAGATGGGTTAACCATAACACCTATTGGTTTTGTATTGGTTCTGAAACACGCTTTGGAATAAATTTGGTCCTTTCAACTTCTAGATAGTACTAAGCTCACTAGACGTCACTTGGTTTTTTTGGAAGATTTATAAATTTTTTCTATTGATGCATAACCTCAGTTTCAATTGATGAATCAGGATCATATACATCATAGAGGACCCAACAACTGACACAATCTAATTTGGGTGAAGCATCAACAAAAGTGAGACTTGAACTTCCATTAAAAAAGCCTTCGAGCTCAATTGTCCAGCGTCTGTCAAAGTGAAATTTTCACCCCCGAAACGGGCTATTCATACGTTTTCCGACATCACAATTCAAATAATAGAAATCTGACACCCAGAAGTGTCTGAATGAAGCGCCTAAGGTTTCTTGCTCAAAATTGGCCAAGTCGATCGTTACACAGATAAGATGTTTGTTTGGCATGGGTAGTTGGCTCACCAAAAGTGCCTCTCTGCATACTTCACAGTGTAAAATATGGCAGTCAAATCTAACATCATATGAGCAATTTATGATTCTTTAAAGTCATCCAAAGACATCGACATAGGCCTTCATTTTTTTAAAGTTACGCCTCCATGCAAAAGTGGTCCAATTGAAATATTTGTGTGATATAATTTACAATGTTAAATTTAAATAATTTTTATTTAATCTAAATTTAAATTATTTAAATTTAAAATCCTATCTAATCCAAAAACAATAATTAAATAAAAATGTTAAATAAAATACAAAATGTCCTGCAACAAAGGTTCTTAAACTATGCAAAAGGAATGATGTGTTAATGGGGTCATTTAACGTGTTAAATAGAACAAGGAAACGTATTAAGTAAAGGTGTGTTATGTAGAAGGGAGGTCCCATGGCCCAGGTTCCCATCTCCATGTTCCCCTCATTTTTGAAAATATGAGCAAGGAGAAAACCCTTCAAAGTTGAACCCATCATGCACATCGGAAGAGTTAAAAAAAATTCCATTGATGTGTGTGGAAGATTTAACAAGAAGTGTGTCGATGGTCTGCAGAGAAGTTTACATCATGTGCATCGATGGCCTACGGGGAATTTAACAAGACGTGCGTCGATTATCTGCGGAGAAGTTAATAGTAAGTGTTCCTGTGTGAATTGGAGCAGTTCAAAACAAGTGCTCTAATTCACATCCGAGAAGGTCACGCAAAGTGCTCCAATGACACATCGACAAAGTTGGTAGTAACTATTCCGAAGCTATCGAAAAACAAAAGAGAAAGTGATCTGAAGTCAATCAGAGGATATGAGACCAAGTGCTCCGAAACCCAGTGATATCCATTGATAAAGATAAAAGAAACTCCGTCGAAGTCATCGACAACCATGAGAACAACGAGCATGAGAACAACTCATACCCAACAATGTTGTGGCCTTCTTAGTCTATCCGTTCAACAGTGTTGTGGAAGAAAGAGACTGATATACCTTGCAGCATTGTAGAGGATGAAGAGATGGAAGGAATGATTGTCAATCTCGCCGGTCATCTAAAACCTCAAGGCACGATTTCTCTCGTATACTAATCGCAGTCTCTAGTAGATAAAATGGGGGCGGTTTCTTGTTTGGCATACTCTGTTACTGCTAGCGGTGGAGAACAACACTCTTATCTAGTCATGAAATATGAGAAATTCCCGCGTAAAAGAATAAAATGCCCACAAAACTTGGAAGATGGCCCATTGTCCATGTGCCTTCCATTTTCAAAATGACCCAAGGCAAAGAAGAATACCCCCATGGAATTAAAGAAGCTACGACCATGGTTTTTATCCACCTATACTCATTGTTTTGTAGCTCCGCAGATGCTCAAGGGAACCAAACGACTTCAACAGGAAGACGTGACCAATCCCAAAGAAATTACAACCGAAATTATACCCATTAGAGTTGTGCTGAAGTCTGCAATTCTTTAAGTGGTCGGAGGAATGACTGTTATGGCCATGTGTTTTTTTTTTAAATCATGCATTAAAACCTTAGAAGAGAACTGTTAGTCCCTAAAGTTGTCCTTGAATTCTAAGCGAAAGTTAGGGCTCAGTTATTGCAATGATTTATCAGGTTTAGGTTTTGGTTGGTAAAGATAGTGGATCAAGTAGTTCGGAAAGTAGGATGGATATGGTCTTAGCAATAATTCAAATAATCAACAATCTTTTACTTAGTACAGGACATTCACAATAATGAATCAAATACATAATAGCATGAACATAGATGAATATAAAAAGAGAACACAAGTATAAGTCAACAATTTTTCCACTTATAAACAAAATATTTTCAAGCCCAAAATATTATTCTAAACCTAAAAATAATATACAAATGCAACCCAAGAAATAGGTAATTTAACATTGTTTAAGGAAGAAATTAATGCATTGCAGAAACTTAATAAGACTAGCATAAAAATAGACATAAGAAAAAAATCTAATCATCAGGTGTTTTATTCCTCAAGTGTAAAATTTTGCATGTTTAAGCTTCAAAAACACAGACCATTCCTTCTTTTTAATCCCAAAAAAACTGAACCACAACTTCCTCTCCTTCCTTTTTAAAATACAAATCATACAATTTATAGCAGTTACATGACTCAAGTTGTTGCAAGCTTTTTTGGAATCAAATTTCATCCATAAACTAAAAATAGGAATAATCTTTGATTCACTGCTAGAAAGTCTCAAAATATGAAGTCGAGTTCCTTCAAATTTATGATCTGGAGTGTTTAAGTGATGACTAGGCATTTTAAAAAACGGCCACGACGGTTTTCTGGAAACTTTCGTTATGTACAGGCCCAATTTTCTCCTAAACTGCTACGAAATTTTGAAAACCTCCTCTCTAAGGATAAATCGCCCCATTCCCAAAGTGGGTTTTTAACCATTTCAAATGATTCCTTACGGTTTGGCCAGAATCTGTTCCCAAAATTTGATACCCATAAAATGATGGGAATTGTCCATGCATCTTTGATTTCTGTTGCTTGTTGATTTGATGCTTGATTTCATTGCTGAAGAGATTTGACACCTAGAAATATGGGATGATTGTTAAACTTTTTCCTCAAAGATGATGGAGAGATCCCATTAAATATGGAAATGGTCCTTCAAATGCTTTGACTAACATCATTGCTGCCAGGTGCCTTGCCACTTGTGCATTTTTGTCTTTATGCTCTGTTGTATGCTTCAAAAATGATGAAATCGATATTTGATTGACCACCATCTCTCCTTATCAAATTGAAGTCAATCCTGCCATGTTGGAATTTGGTCCAAATCAAAACTGCACACACAAGGAATATTTTGCAAGTCCATTAGAAAAAAATACGTGTTTTTCCCTAACTGCTCAACACTATACGTGAGCTTTCACCTTGACATTTTTTTGTACATTAGCAACAACAAAAATGGTTGGAGACTTCAAATTTGGCATTATAATAGCTCTCTCAAATATGGTTTGCACTGCGAACAACAATTGATTCAAGGAGATGCACATCCTGAAGATGAAGATACTAATCATCTAGTTGTGTTATTGTAAACTCAAATTTCTCAACTTCCAATTTTTCTCCTCCTATTTTCATACCCCCAAGTTTACAGATATGAATCTTCTTGGTCTCGTCGTTTTGGAAGTTGAAAGTGAGGCCTTTAATAGATGGAATATGAGTGTTGATCCTTTGAGGCCTATCGATTTTTCTTTAGAAATTTCGATCTTTGCTTTTAATTGTTGGAGTTGTGGATCTTGAATAAGTATGTCCCACTGGACACTCCTGTCTGCAATATAAATTCAAAACCCTACAACTATGGCAGAAATGGACACCAAAGAAATTAGGTGCGTTTCATACATTTCATGTTGAGGCCTCCCTTTAATTTCTCATGCTTGTGACGAACATACATAACCAAGAGCCATTGTTGTTTTGTAAGCGATGATCTCAACACCTACACACTTTGATAGACACTACATGACGTTTCATACATAAGAACTTTTGACATCTGGACACAACTCTTGAAATATATATATCGGTGAACTTCAATGCTGGGCACTTATTGAGAATGATGTCGATGACCCAACCCTTGGACTTGTTATTTTTTTTCTCTGTGAATACCCAAGTGGATCCTTGCATCAACACATAATCTCCTACCTATATGCGCTTCAAAGTTTCGGGCTCCTTCAAAGTTAATAGTATCTTATATTTGTTTTAGTGCAATGAGAATTATGCCACATACACAAGAAAGCAGATGACTTGGTTGTTGATACATAAAATCTCATGCAAAGAACATTACATTACGCTGCAATAATGCCTTGCTTCTAGTAGCACCATTTTTTTTTTGTCGCATGTGCTACTGGAACATGGCACCATATTTAAATTTTACCTTGTAGATCTAGGTACTAACAAGAACAAAGCTAAAATTGTTAAGATGAGGGACACCATGGCTGCCATTTTTTATCTATCTTTGGCGCTTATATTTTTTTTCATTTGGATGAATATTACTATAAGAACTAGGCCATTCATAATTTCCAGTTTACCAATCATGGCAGAGAGATCGAGGAGTTCTAGGAAACGACAAGAGAGAAGTCTGCTCACAACCACCATTTACAAAATATGTTTCAACATGATGGTATTGTGCTCCTGAAGTTCTTCTCCAGTCGTATCCCTATAGTTTTGTTGTAGATATGTGGACCATGGGTGCTATCATGTCAAATAGTTTTTACCCTTCGTTCTCTTTTCTTAGATTACGATACACAATACTTATACATGAAATTCCCAAAGTTAAAAAACTATGGTTGGATAGCAACGACTTTGGTGTTATGCGCAGAGTTGTAGGCAAATTTTTGGAGTGTATCGACCAAATATCTAAGGAAACCCCCGAGGGACAGTTAGAAAGTCCAATAAGCAACTTTTCAAAAGTTTCATTATGGAAAGAATTATGAGATTGGGGAGCACTGATTTTCTCATGGCTATGCACTAGAAGGGCACTCTAAAAGATTATATATCTAGTGCAACACTCTTGTTCTCCGAAGGAACCATTTGAATATTGAATGGTTTCAATTTGATGCTACACGAACAATGTTTTTCTTGGGGAAGGATCTGAGTCGTGATGTCCACCATTTGATTTATGAAATATTGGACAATGCCATAGATGAGTCTCAATTTTGGTGTGCCACATGCATGGATCTATTATCTTCTTTGATGGACCTATTCTCATCACAAATGATAGTCGAGGGTCTCCCATATATTTGTATCCCATTACACAAAAAATTTCTTTAGAGATTGTTTTGACGGTGTTACATGTTGGAGGCAAGTCTAGCGGAGAAAGCAGTGGCTATATTGTTTATGGAGGATTGCATGGTGGTAGTGTTTCGATAGTGAATCCTTTATTTGGGAAATTGGAAGTGCTAGTCCGGTGTGATGGAAATAAATTGGATCAAATTCTTGTGCATCAAAAGCCAGTAGCTAAATTCACCTCTCATGAAATCTTAGGTGAGTCCTAACCCCGTCAAGAAGCAGGTGTACTGTTTTGGCCAAATAAGGAAGTCTTAGTTAGAGATATTGCATTCCTGGACCCATAGAACAAGGAACCTATTCATGATCTTATTTTGTCCAAAAGGGAAAGAAATGGAGTCATTATTGATATAGCGCTTTAGTGACTCTCTGATGCTACACAAATTGTATCCAAACAAGCGATGAAGGTTATCATATGGATGATATAAAACCTACATTGACCAAGAGCACTGAATAAACTTGGGAGGAGAGTCATCAGATGATAAACAAACGTCATACAACCTGGAAATGAGGAAAACATCGATGCATGGTAGGAATCTAGGCTCATATATTGCAACAATCACTCACCCGGAGAGCTTAAAAGAATGTGCACCAGCATGATCATTCGACGAAGTTCATAACTGAGCCCCAACTTACAACAGAGAGGTTCATAACTCATCCTCTGATTCAAATCGGGGGAGTTCATTCAAACTCCTCTGATGCACATCGGAGGAGTTCCCATCAACTCCTCCGATGCACATCATAGGAGTTCCCATTAACTCCTCTGAAATCTAAAAAACATTATTTTGTAAATTGGACATAACTGTTGACTCGGGTGTCCATTTCATGTGTTATTTATATCGTTGGAAAGGTCTTTCCACGATATATGAATTTCTAGTTATAAGATTTAAGAAATTCATAACATACTTTCTTCTTTTTTCAAGATGAAGATATGGTACCTTGTTAGTAGCCCTGGATATCACAATGCCTCAATCATAAGCAAATGAACCAAGAATCAAATGCAAGGAAGCTTAAATGATATTTAAATTAATTAATGCCTCAGTTATTTTCATTTAGATAATTATTATTAATAGTTTGTGTGGAGTGATTCTCATATATTGTATGTTAAATGGTGTCAAGTGCCAATGCCAAGGGGAGATCATACTCAACATCCTCAAGATGCAATATACATCCAAAGACGACATAGCAGCCGTAAAAATAGCAGTCACAATGATATAGGAGTAGCAAGGGAAATATAATGCAAATATATGAAGAAGTGGTTTGATCCACATGATGATCGACTGTCAAATTTGGATAACAAATATGTTCCCATGTCCAAACCATCCTTCATGGTGTGTTGGGCACGTACGATCGAAAACTATGATGGCCCACCTATGCTAGAAGACAAATTCGAATTGTAACTATTGTCTTTGTCTCTCATCATTACAAAGGGAATAAAGACAAAATGTTGGGAAATGAAAGGCCATTAGGGTAGACAAAAGGTCAAGAGTCATGTTGAACCCCTATAAATACCATAAATTTACAAAAAGAAAGGGTTTTTAGCTCTTCAAACATTGGAAACTTCTGAACTATTTTGGGAATACAATGTCAACTAAAATTGGAGAGATTTCCTTAGAGTTT
>ML812211.1:197714-215116 GCA_009831015.1 Picea engelmannii
ATAAGTCAAGGCTTAGCAAATTCTCAAACTATTCAATTACTTTTTCTAGGGACACACACATAGTCTCTCATTTTTTTATTATGGTTATGCTCGAGCTTTCAAGTTGGGATGACTATTATTTGAGAAATTGACCATGGTTTACCATGTTCGACAAAACAAGGTACTTCCACATAGGATGGACACCTTAAGAAATCGCTCACACAATCAGAACAAAGATAAATAAACTAGTGCATTATGTGGTTAAAACCCTCAAAGAGGGAAACTGTCCATGACCCTAGCCAACTTCGCCACTTGAGGAAATATATTAATGCAAATGAAAAATATTTTACCTAAGAGTTTCTCACAATCAATCTTTTGTAAATGAGCCTCCATACTCTTTAAATAGAGAACATGGACCAATTAGGTTTTAAACCACATATTAGTATAGTTGTTAGTATCGAGGAGAATATGAGCCCTCATATCACTTTATGTATAGAACATATCATGATTGTTCAATTACATAACCATAAATGCATACTAAAGAAACACACTTTTACCTAAAGACACATTAAACCAAGATGATCTTAACTAATTGCTAAGTGTTTAAATATCCTAGCATCCCCCCTTAAGAACAATTTGGGATAGGATTGAAGTATTTACCAAAGTGATACAATAGAAGAAGGAAGGAGGAATTAGATCCTACCCCCCCTTACTGACAACTTCGTTAACTCCTAAAATGGATCAAAGTTTGGAAAACTTCACTTCTGTAAGAGACTTTTTGAAAAAGTTTGCAACTTGATCATATGTAGAGAAAAAGAGAACTTTGAGAATGCGATCATGAATGATATTTCTAATGAATTGAATATGTATCTCAATGTGTTTTATGCATTGATGTTGAACTAGATCTTTGGAAAATTTATGGTACTCTAATTGTCACACCATAGTGTAGTCCGATGTTGTTATTGGTCTCCAATCTCTAAAAGGATTTGTCGAAACCACAAGGATTCTTTAATTACATTAATCATTGCTCAGTACTTTGCTTCTACTGAAGAAAGAGAAAGATCTTGTTGTTTCTTACAATCCCAAGTGATAGGTACAAAACCAAGAATTAAAATATAACATGCAATAGACTTTCGATCATTAGGGTCACCAGCCCAATCAAAATTAGTGAAACCAACTAACAAAGGAGTCCCCCATAAACTTTAATATATCCCAAACTAAAATGTCCCCTAGATATACTAAAGTATCTTTTTTGCTTATTTATAATGGCTCTCATGGGGTGCTTGCATATATTTGGAAACAATACCAATAGAAAAATAAATATTAGGATGGGTATGAGTCAAATATAATAGGATACCAGCTAACTAATGGTACAATGCAGAATCTACTTTGGGTTGTATTACAAGCAAGTTTGAATTTATATTGAAAGGGAGAAGGGGTTGGTTTACATCTTCGATGTGAAAGCGATGAATAAGGTTACATGCATACTTAACTTGGGAAAGGGAAATATTTTCATTGGTTTGTAATACTTGGAGGTCAAGGAAATAATGCAAATAACCTAAGTTTTTCATTTCAAATTTCTTCTTAAGGTTGGATTTCACATGGTTTAAAAGTTTTGGGTCACTACTAGTGAGAATAAGGTCATCAACATAAAGAAAAAGTATTATGAGATGGTTTCCTACTTTCTTAGTATAGACATGTTTGTGGTCAAAGTGGCATCTACAAAAGTTGGTGTTAAGAAGAAATATATCCATTTTAGCATACCAAGATCTAGGAGATTGTTTAAGACCATAGAGAGATTTATCAAGTTTGAAAACAAGGCCAGAGTCATTTTCAACATAGCTAGGAGGTTGTTTCATGTAAATTTATTCTTCTAGATCCCCACGCAAGAAGGAAGATTTAATATCCATCTGATGGACCTCCCATTTATGTGAGGTGGTAAGGGATAGAACAAGGTGGATGGAATTCACTTTGACTATGGGGGAAATGTGATGCAGATATATATATGATGGAACATACAGTTACAACACGCACCCTGCTACAGAATACACAGTGGAAAAACAAAACATAAATATTTTTGCCAAATAATAAGGAAATCCACTGGAAACTAAAACACCAAAAAACCCACGAATTTCAATACCATTCGTTTATTAATTCAATGCAGAGAACATATTTCTATATTACATCAATCTTGGGTAAAAATACAACCATGAATTTTTGCTTGTGTGGTTGAAAACCACTACGAAATCATCCAGAGGGTAATGATCTACGTGTATAGGCCGATATTATGTTTCTCCCTTCCTGCATGCTCACCCAACCTGGAATGTTTCTCTCCACTCCACCTTCTATGATTTCCTTACTTCGTGGTTCACCAACCCCTTCAAAATCGCGCTCCATTTCTTTTTAAAACTCCTCCTCAACTCTAAAATGATTTGCCTTCCCTCCAAGAATGAGTTGTTACCCAAACTGTCTCTCTGTCTTCCAAACCACTTCAACTTCTTTCGGCCTCAGGTCACGCTTTTTCGTTTAGCCGCGATTTCTTCTAACTAACGGTAGTTGCGACTCATCATGAATGGATACTAGAGTGGAAAAATCAAATGTGTGCAGCCACAATGTCACAAATGAAGAAATATCATGACACTTGTAGAATTTCACTATACGCGAGAGTTTTAGCACGAGTTTTAGCACGAGTTTCAGCATGACACTTGTAAAATTTATCTATATGTGGCAGTTTCAGCATGACACTTGTAAAATTTCTCTATATGTGACAGTTTCAGCACGAGTTTCAACATGTGTTTCAGCACGAGTTTCAGCATGAGTTTCATCATGACACTTGTAAAATTTCGCTATACGTGACAGTTTCAACACGAGTTTCAAGATGTTTTTTAGCATGAGTTTCAACATGAGTTTCAGCATAGAAAGAGTAGCTGCGAGAGTAATCAAGAGTTCAAATTTACAACAAACTGACTAAACAAAATGGACCACTAACACAGTCCTTATTCGACTTATTTCCTATTTGCAGAATGGAAATATTTTTGGGTTGTCACACACCTGACCCCTAAGTACCTTTTTAAGGGATGGGGTATAAATTTTTTGCTTAACCTAATACCCATGGCCCAATAATTACTGAAATATTTACTTTCTTTTTTCCCTCTTATAAATAGTTTAACGCTAACTCAATAGATTACTCATATGATAATTATGAGTAATTATATATAACATAATGAGGATAATTTATCCATAATATACTTAAGTTGATTAAATTTAATTAAGGTATATAATTCAATTCATCCATGTCGCATTTTTACGTATTTTAACATATATATCTAAATATATGCATATTTATTTATTTACTGGGAAAAAAGATTAACTATATTCAACCACAAGTTATCATTTTATTAATTATATTATAATATAATTGTATTTAATTATATTATGATATGATTAATTTATATCAAAGGAGCACTTAGGATTATCAATACCCTTTAATACCTAAGCCTCCACACTTCTACAAAATTCCTCATCATGCATTTATGAACCCAAATCTCCCGATTGTCGGAGTTCCATAGAGGTCCCACTCATACTATACCTTTGTGCAAATATAATTAATTATATTAATTTATAATATAATTCATCACCTTAAAAGTTTATATGCATATTTCTGCAGCCAGTGGACTGAAAAAGGGTAGGTTCGGGCCTTCGACCCTTCATTACTTGTTCATTCTATTACCCCCAAACATCCTGTAGTCCCGAATTCCCGGAGCTCCGAAGTCCTAGACTCCTGAAAGGTCCACAGTTCACGTGATATCACATTAATATTAAATTAAAAAGGGAAATAGGGTCGATACTTTATCACATACCAATATCACAATAAACCCATTTAATATATATTATATTAACCTCTTTGGAAAATGTTCCCAGGTTTATAAAGTCTCCAATATTTTGTTAATAATTTAAATAAGGGAGAGAGAGATAAATCTAGGTCAACCCTCTTCGACTCTCCACCACATTCCTTATACTCCAATCTCCCGGAGTCCCAAAGCTCCAAAGTGACCCCACTGGCACACATTACCATACCATTAATTATTTAGAGGAGTTGTCTTCATTTAAGTGTAATTAATTTAATGAACCTTAAAAATAATATAATAAATAATTTTATATTCCTCGAAAATTATGTCCAAGTCTTAAAATTCTCTAATATTGTATTAATATTTGATGAGAGAGAGAGAGAGAGAGTTCTCTGCGACAATCTCCTTCGGCTCTCCCACACATCCTTTACATTCAATTCTCCTGGATCCCCGGAGTCCCGAAGCTCTAAAGTCTTGAAAATGGACCCACTTGTAATTACGTTATGGTTTAAATACAGTGAAATAATTTGGGTTATAATATAATATATATATTGTATTAAAGATATATTATATTAATCAATTTTATTAATCGATCACATTAAATAAAATAATATAAATAATTGTATTTATTATTTATGCAACCTTTCACTCAGGGAAAGGAAGGGTTTAGGTATTTGGCATTAAAAATAATAATAAATTACTCTTTTGGTCTCAGGTCTATTTCTCTCTACGAACTTTAGCCTCCATTTCCATAATAAAATAATAATAACATCAAAATAATAATAAATTACTCTTTTGGTCTCAGGTCTATTTCGCTCCACGAAATTTAGCCTCCATTTCTAGAATAAAATTATATATGTGTGTGTGTGTGTGTGTGTGTGTGTGTGTGTGTGTCCAATTTAAATGAATTTAATTTCTCTTACAAGAAATAAGAAAAGTATAAATACAAATTTCCAGTCTTATAAAGAGATCTAATAAAAAATTATATTCTAAGGAGATTTCTCCATCCTGGAAATATTATAATCTCTCCCCTCTAGTGGGTAAATGAGTAGAATTTTATTTCCTCATTACTATGTTTTACTACTATTACTAAATTTAAGGAAATGGTCCTAATACAAAGATTTACCTCCACAGTGAATTCGGTGTTTCTACCAGGATTTACTGTCCACCAAAATTTAAGGGGATTCTTCCCAAATTTAGGAGATTTAACACAACTTAAATATAAATGTTTATTTATGCCTTAAATAGAATTTTGAGAACTTTTGTATTTTAATTTCATTTAGACCAATTTCATGTTTATGTCCTAATTATTTTTCCTCCATAATCATTTATAAGGAGTTTTAATGTTTTACCATAATTGGGATTATTTCCTAAAGTCCACACAGATTTGATACCTTCTACATTTTCTTGTAGGGGATTTGAAGATATACTAAAATAGAGCACTATTATGCAGAAAAATCTCTCTCTTCTTTCAGAGATGTTATAGATATTTTTAACTACTAAGACATCGATTTCCCAACATGCATTAAACTGTACAACATTGTCAACCACAACATCCACTCCCATAAATCTTACTTTAGCACACAGATAGTCAAGAGATAAGAAATCAAATCCAAAGAGATTCACCTAAGACATCCTCTTTATTCTGCTTAAATTTCTCGAGTCACTTTTGTTAGAAATTAAACTTACACCATTCTAAAACATAGTATAAAAATTTCTCTGATCTAAACACTACAGAGATTTAACCAAGTATAATTATCTAAAAACCAGATAATGATGCAACTTCTGAAAGGGGTGCCCTTTTCCACCCAACCATAGGCACATTAACTCATGGACGGATTTACCGCTAGCCACCCGCTAGCTAGATCATGATGCTCAGAGAGAGACTCTTCCTTCTGTTCAACAACAACCAGGGATGAAGGCCACTCTCCTCCTCCCACAGGAACTTGGAAGATTTGTTTTCTCTCCACCAAGCAAGGGGGTTTGCAATGAGTGCTTCCTCAATCACTCTTCTTCTCTGCAACCCCGTTTATCATCTTGGACTGAAAAAACTGCCCAACATTTCATGTACCCATAAAAAAATCATTTTTCGGTTCTCTTCAGAATCAAAGAGTTGCACATGCTCTCCCTCTTCAAAAATGGTCACTAGAACCATTCCTCTTGCATCCTCTGCCTCTGTCTATGAATTTCCCTTATTTTCTTTCCTTCCTCAACAACATTTCATGGGTCCAAATCCTAATTTCACAGGTCAGGTCAGGAAGTTTTCAGATGGGTACTCTTCCCATCTCCTCATTGACTCTTGAGGAGGACATCCCAAGTACTAGCCTGAATGGTAATTTATTTTTCTGGGTCAGAGAACTGTTCTAGATATGAATAATTTAAATCTATTAAAGTACTGGTCTGGTAGTGGTCATCTTAACCATTATTGGTTCACCTCACCATCTCTCTCATGCATCATGATCTACCTCGGAAAACCCCTTCAAAAATTATGTAATACTTTCCATTTTTTTATTTAGTAACATAAATATATACATTACATTTTATAACAAAAATGTTCATCAATTCCAACATCCACAGATATTCAATCTTCGCATAGTCTTTTAGCAGGTTATACTTATATTTACAAGTTGGGTGAAATAGGGGTATTACATGGGTGATGTGTATATCCCAATCCCAAGGATTCTTCTGCATAAGACACCCCTGGTAAGAAAAACATGAGCTCCAGCTCATGTGCAGAAAACTACTGAGGTGAAGAGTTCTGCACACGTGCTAACTGATCTTCAGTCACCCACGAAGCTTCCTCCGCCCCTCTATTCTTCCACTTGATCAAATATTCCATGTATTCCTTATGGCGAGTCTTCTTACCGACTCTTTTAGAAATAATTTCTTCAATCTGCTCCTCTGGCTTAATTAGTAGGTGGTGTTCCCATTCAATGAGGGTACCTTCATCTGCTCTTCTGTCCCCTTCATGGAAATCATAGAGGTCAACAACATTGAATGTGTAAATTTGTTGAACCTTCGTAGAATAGATCTAGCTAAACAATAATACACACATTTGCAAAGAGAATTGGAGAAAGAAGAAGAAGGAGAGAAAGAATGGAAAAATTCTCATTAACCGTTGTGAATAATGAATAATTTACACATGATATACTCTGTATATATCAATGAGTTTGAATTGAGGTGAACCAATGTGCCATATTGGTGGTCTAGAGTGATCTGGACACACACCAACAATTACGGGAGTGAATTGCCACCTATTCTAGTCTCTCAGGCAGTTACGAGAGTGAACTGCCACCTAGTTGAGTTAACTAGTCAACTAGTCTTCAATTAACTAACCGAACATAAAGTAGTGAGGAGTTGACTCAGGGAATCAAGGCTAATTCTCCACTCTGGTGATGATACCAAGGAAAGGTCAAATTATCATGGTGATGGTCCCAATGCAAGATCTAAACTCAACTCAACTAGTCAAACTGAAGTGTCAACTAAAAGAGAATATTCTCCAGGTGGAATATTATCCCCTAAAATATAGGAGACTGGATAATGACTAATTATGACTAATAAACAAGGAATAACCTTAGGAAAAAGAAATCCTATATGTGTGTGAAGTAACTCCAACACCCTCCTTGAACATCACTATGGTGAAAATAAAGATTGGGTCCCGGCAACAAGGCCATGTTAGGTACCCAAGTACAAAAGATACATTGAAAATAAATTGAGGAAAGAGGGAAAACCTTATGGGAACACCCCCCCCCCCCCTCAAGGTACAANNNACCCCCCCCCCCCCCCTCAAGGTACAATGTATGTAAAAAGAAGAACTACAATTGCTAGGAAATTGTTCCCTTCACTCTAAGACGACCTCGCAGAGAGTGGAATTTCTTCTCAATGAAGGTCTTGGTGAAAATGTTTGTTGTTTGTTCTGTTGAAGGATAGAACTGTAAGTCTATGATCCCCTCGTGTACTAATTCCTGGATGTAGTGCATGTGGATCTCAAGGTGATTTTTCCACTGCCTCTGAATGGGATCTCTGCAGAACTTCAGAGTGCTCTAGTTTTCACACCAGATGACGATCGGTCGATGAAACTTAATGCCCAACTCAGTGAGAAAATGTTGTAGCCACATAGCCTCAATGGTTATGTTAACTACCCCTCTGTACTCTTGGATGAAGATAGATAAATGACAACTTGTTTCTTGCTCGACCAACAAATAGTCCTGAAACCAAGACTAAGTGAGTAATTGGATGTGGACTTGCGATCAATGCTATCACCAGCCCAGTCGGAATCAGTAAACCAAATGAGATCTAATGTAGAGTCTGCTGCATAATGAATCCCAAAGGTGATGGTGCCCTGTACGTATCGAAGGATACACTTTGCAGCTTTCCAATGTAGCTCATGTGGCTCCTGCATGAACCTGGAAACTGTGCCAGCTGCATATGAGAGGTCTGGTCTGGAGTGTGTGAGGTACAACAAGCTCCCTACTAGATTTTTGTACAGTGTGCTATCAACCAGGGGAGTCTCCTCGCCATCCTCAAGTTTGACTCATGATAGGAAAAGAGTTGGAGCAGACTTGTAGTATGTCATGTGAAATCTCTCAAGGAGATCTCGTGCATACTTGTCTTGAGACAGTTTGATGAAGGATGCATCCTGACCGATCTCAATTCCAAGGAAGAATTGTAGTGAACCCATGTCCATCATCAAAAACCCGTGATGAAGAATCCTCTTGACTGCAACAATCACTGAAGTCGAGCAACCGGTGATCAACAAATCATTGACATACAGAACTAAAAGTAGAAGTGAATCAACCATCCTGAGCATGTATACATTCGGGTATGATTTACAATGTACAAAGTTCTGTGACAATAGGTAGGAGTCCATCTTGGAATACCATGTCGTTGGAGCCTATTTGAGGCCATAAAGTGACTTCTTCAGTCGACAGACCAAAGATGAGTCCTGCATAAATCCTTGGGGATGCTCCATGTAGATCTCCTCAAAGAGATCACCATGAAGAAATGCATTCTTCACACCCATCTGATGGACTTCCCATCCCTTGGCTACCACAATGGCAAGGGCCAATCAAATGGAATCCATCTTCACTACTGGATCTAAGGTCTCATCATAATCAATACCATGAACTTGCTGAAAGCCTTTGGTGACAAGCCTGGATTTGTATCTGCTGATGTGTCCATCTGCTGTGCTCTTGGTCTTGTAGACACATTTTCATATCACAAGTTTCCTCCTAGAAGGAAGGGGAACCAGATCCCAAGTCTGGTTCTCGAGGAGGGAGTTGTACTCCTCCTGTGTGGCAGATTCCCAAAAGGGATTTCCAGCAGCCTCACCATAAGACTATGGATCTGAATACTGAACCAAGAAAATATGCCTAGAAGGCAACAGTTCAGTGGAAGTGAGTGCAACAGGAGGCTCCTCTAAATCAGATTGATTCCTCCTAGTATCGACTGGATCACCTACGAGATCCCTTGCATCTTGAAGAGTAGTCTATGCCCACTTGGGCCTCTTCTCTAGATCTGCAACTACATCTGGATGCTCTGACTTTGCATCTGACTGTATTGACTCTGAATCGAAATCCTTTGAGTCCTATGAATCATAACTCTCATCTAAAGAAGAGTCGGCATGTGCATTCTCATCATCTCGGACAGGTGGAAGAGTGAAGGTGTCTGCATGCGGTTGTTGAGGTAAATGCGAGACACTTTCCTTGAATTGGACACTACACTCATTGATGAGTTGGTCCGAGGAAAGATCAATAAGCCGATATCCCTTCACACTGTCAGGGTATCCAACAAAAATTCATTTAGTGCTCTGTGGATCAAGTGCCTTCCTCTTTTTAGAGGGAATGCGGGCCCATGCACGAGAACAAAAAATGCGAAAGTGGGTCACTTCTGGTTTGAGATCGCTCCAAGCCTCGTAGGGGGTCTTATCCTTGACATATATATGGGAATATATGTTTTGGATGTATGTTGCACAGTTAAGTTCTTCGGCCCATAGTCTTTGTGGTAGTGACTTTGCATGCAACATGCAATATGCCATCTCCTTTAGAGATCGATATTTCCTCTCAGCAACTCCGTTTTGTTGTGGAGTGTAGGGAACTGTATGCTGCAACTAAATCCCTTCCTCATGGAAAATATTATGGATCTTATGATTTACATACTCTCCCCCATTACCAGTTTGGAGAACTTTGATCTTCTTTCCGGACTGTGTCTCAACCAAGGCTTTGAAATATTTGAGGTGTTGAAAGACCTCAGATTTTTTCTTGAGAAAGTAGATCCATGTAAAACGTGAGAAATCGTCAACAAAAATGAGAACAAACCTCTCTTTTCTGATCGATGGATGCGGAAAAGGACCCATGAGGTCACTGTGGATCAGATCTAAAGGTGTGGAAGCTTGCTGAGACTTTCCCTTGTTGAATTTCTCTCGAGGGTTTTTTCCGAGAACACATGCCTCACATACTCCCTTGGATAAATGGATGTCTGGTAGACCATCAACTAATTTTTGCTTGCTAAGATGTTGCATGTATCTGAAAATCAAATTTCCAAAACTTTCGTGCCATATCCTGCTACTTTCATCGGCATGAGTAAGCAGTAAAGCAGAATCAGGTTCAATGAATTCAGAAAATGTATACAATCTAGAATGATGATTTACTTCACTGGTTGCAACCTTGGATTTGGTTTGCATGTTATAGATGTCCACATCATTTGGTGTGAATACGATTCTCTTTCCAGTGACGAAATTTGTCATCTGATACATGGATAGAAGGTTGACAGAAATCTTGGGATCATGCAACACATTCTTGAAACTTTCGTTGGTGAGTTCAATCCTTCCTTTGCTGGTGACTTCGATAGAAGAGTTGTCCCCCATCAGAATAGGAGGACCTTTGCATGAATCCAAAGAATAATATACTACTTTTGAGGCATCCATGTGATGTGATGCTCCTGAATCTATGATCCAAGCATCGGAAGAGGAGTTGATGGAAATCAAGGCATGGCTAGAATTGCTTTTCTTGGAATTCAGTTCTTCTGGATTCTTCTTCTTTGCACCCTTGGGGATGCGATATCCAAGGTTGTTTTGCTGAAGTATCTGAGACATCAGATCTATTTTTTTTTTTCATTCATGTGGATTCTGAATGGAATCCTTTGTGACAGTATGTGCATTTCTCTCCTTTGCTTCCCTTTTCTCCTTTGGATTCGGAGGCATCGGTGAAGGTTTTTGTGCACCGTTCCTTCTTCGTCTGTGCATGAGATTTCCGCTTATCTTTATCTTTAGATTTCTAATATTTTTGGCTTCCATCATGTACAGTGAGTGCATGTGCCCTTGGGCCTTTGATTGTGCCCATGTTGATGAGCTTGGTTTTCTCTTGTGTCAGGGATTCGATAAAGTCCTCAAGAGAAGGCATCTTCCAGGTGGCTCCAGAGGCGAATCTAACAGTCTGGAATGTGGATATGAATACAGAGAATTCAGGTCCACGCTTGGAGAGAATGGCGAGAGCCATTTGTTTCTCCTCCACCAATTTATCAACCCTGCAAGCTTTGAGTTGCGACAGTAAATCGTTGAATTTTGTAAAGAAATCTTGGATATTGTCAAAGATTTTTGGATCCAATGTGAGCAGCTCCACCTCTAGCATGTGTCCCCTCATCTCATCCTGTTTTCCAAAGAGCCCTTCCAATATTTTCCAGGCTTCATTGGGAGTCTTACAGGAAGATATGTGAAAAAGGAGATCGAGAGAAATAAGACTGCAAATTGTTCCGAGTGCCTCATCCATGCGATTTAAGTACTTGTATTTTTCTATGGCTGATGAGTGAACTACTACCTATTCTAGTCTCTCAGGCAGTTACAGCAGTGAACTGCCACCTACTTGAGTTAACTAGTCAACTATTTTTCAATTAACTTACTGAACATAAAGTAGTGAGGAGTTAACTTAGGGAATCAAGGCTAATGCGCCACTCTGGTGATGATACCAAGGAACGGTTGAATTAGCATGGTGATGATCCCAATGCAACATCTAAACTCAACTCAACTAGTCAAACTGAAGTGTCAACTAAAAGAGAATATTCTCCAGGTGGAATATTCTCCCCTAAAATATAGGAGACTGGATAATGACTAATTATGATTAATAAACAAGGAATAACCTTAGGAAAAATAAATCCTAGGTGTGTGTGAAGTAACTCCAACATAATGTAGGAGATATGTCAAATTTCTCCGAAAGTTCCAACCGACAAGCATTATCAGAGATATTTTTCATAATTCGGCATGAACCTATTTTATTTTACTTGAGTTTATTACATGTGCATCAAGGAAATTGCTCCTTCATCAAGTGAACCATGACCATCTCACGCTCTCGGAATACCTTCTGTCTCCTATGTTGATCTAGTCTTTGTTTATAACTATCATTGATGGTCTGCAATTTCTTCTTTACCAGTTCTTGTAATTCATGCATATTGTCAACAAAATCATTCGCATCAACACTCTTCTTGCCTTCCAAATCCGACAATGCATCCAAATATACCACACCTTTTGGCGACCATCCATAAACATTGTGAAATGTAATATTTCTTGTAGACCTTTTCTCTGAATCATTATATGTGAATTCAACTTGGGATAGTGCCAAATCCCATTGACTAGGATTCTCTCCACATAAACTTCTCAAAAATTTTCCTAGACTCGTGTTCACTACTTCTGTATGACCGTCCCTTTGAGGATGATATGTTGAACTGTATAAAAAATATGAGCCTAAATTTTTCCAGAGTGCCCTCTAAAAATGTCCAAGGAATATGGTATCACGATCTGAACTAATACTCCATGGAAGTCCATGAAATCTAACCACCTCTTGGAAAAACATTGAAGCTACCTCACTAGCATCACTAGTCTTTTTACATGCTATGAAGTGTTCCATTTTCAAAAACCTATCAACAACTACCATTGTTGAATCATTCTTTCTTCGAGTCATAGGAAATCCTAAGACAAAATCCATACCGATATCCTCCCACGTTCCTTTGGGTACTGGAAATGGAGTATAAAGTCCTGTGTTCTAACTTTTTCCTTTGGCTAGTTGATATATCCTGCAACCTTCCACAAAATTTTGAACATCCTTGTTAAAGTTGGGCCAAAAGTACCTCTCCTTCACCAAGGATGTAGTTTTATCAATGCCAAAATTTCCTCCTAAACCACCACTATGCAATTCTTTTATGAGATTTAGCCACATGGAACTTATGGGAATACACAACTGCTGATTTTTAAACAAAAACCCCTCCTAGATATGGTAGTCCAGATATGGTGTTATGTCTAAACTCCAATGCTCCTTACATGCTTTCCAAGCTTATGAAAAATATGCATCTTCTTCATACAATTTCTTTAGACAATTCAAACTTACCACTTCTACTCACATGGTATTGAGTAATATTATCCTCCAAATTAATGCATCAACCCGGATCTGTGTTTCAACACAAAATAATAATTTTGCAAGAATTATACCCATTTAATATGCTTTTGATTCAACTTACCTTGGTTGTTAACGTACTACAGATCTTTTTGATCCGTTAACAAGACAAACTCTTTTGGCAGTAGTTAATGTCTCCATTTCTTCAAAGCTTGCACAATAGCATAAAATTCTTGATCATAAACATAGTACTTCTTTATGGAATCATTCAACTTCTCGTTGAAAAATGCAATGGGTCTACCTTCTTGACTTAGAAATTCTCCAATTGTTGTTCCACTAGTGTCACAATCAACCTTAAACACTTTATTAAGATATGGTAATGCTAATTTTGGCTGCGTTGTTACTCTCTTCTTCAATTCTTCCAATGACTTCTCTGTTGCTGTGGTCCACTGAAACACTCCCTTCTTCATACATTTTGTAAGAGGAGAACATATTTGGTTAAAGTTCCTAATGAATTTCCAGTAAAATCCTTCCAATCCATGGAAACTCCTCACATCAAATGTGCATCTTGGTGTTGGCCATTCAAGGATAGAATTCACTTTCTCAGGATCCATTTTCAGTCCCTCCTTTGAAACCTCAAAACCCAAATACACTAACTCTCACTGTATGAATGTGCACTTCTTCAGGTTTATTAACAATTTCTCTTCTTTCAAGCGTTGTAACAATGCTCTCACATGATCAACATGCTTTGTTCTACTCCTGCTAAAAATCAGTATATCATCCAAATATACAACCACAAACTTACCCAAAAATGGCTTCAAGACTTCATTCATCAATCTCATGAACATGTTGGGTGCATTAGTTAATCTGAACAACATCACTAACCATTCAAACAATCCATATTTCATCTTGAATGTTGTCTGTCATCACCTTCTTTGATTTGAATATGGTGATAACCACTCTTCAAATAATTTTTTGAAAAATATTTTGAACCACTCAAATAGTCCATTAGATCATCCATTCTCGGCAGTGGAAATATATACTTGACAATGATATTTTTTATAGCACGTGAGTCAGTACATATTCGCCACTCCCTTGTTTTCTTTGGATTAAACATTGTTGGTACTGCACAAGGACTTAGACTTTCTCTAATCAATCCTCTATCAAGCAGATCCTGCACTTGCCGATTCACCTCTTCACTCTCTGCTAGAGTCATCCTCTAAGGTGCTTTATTAGGTAAACTCGATACAGGCATCAAATCAATTTGATCAGAAATAATTCTCAGTGGAGTCAATCCTTTTGGAAGATCATTAGCAATAACCTCTTTAAATCATCCTGCAACAAATTTATTTATGTAGATACAACATTTGGCTTTTCTACACCTTTCACTTCTTTCAGAATCACTGCTAAATAGAATGCTTCTTTTCTTTCTTCCAGTAAAAATTCTTTAGCAGAACATATCACGATTCTATTGTTACTTGTGTTTATATCAGCACAATTTCTTGTTGTTGCTACTGTATCCTCCAACATTAGTGTTAATTTATATCATTTCCCATATTTCTTAAACTCATATGTGTTTTAATTACCATCATGATGAACTTGTCGATCAAACAACCATGGTATTCCCAACAATATGTGGTATGCATCAATATCAATCACATAACATAACACCTGCCCCTGAAAACTTCCTATTTGGAAATTCAATAAACATTGCTCAGTCACAGTCACCTGCTGTCCCTTGTTCAACCAAGAAACACGATACGGGTTCAGATGGTTCAACCTTTTCAAGTTTAGTTTGTTCATGACTTCAGTGGATACAAAATTTTATGTACTTCCTCCATCTATAATGAGGTTACAACATTTTCCTTGAACCTTACATTTTTGTTTTAAAAACTTTCTTTCTTTGTTTTGGTTCCTTTTCCTCTTTTTGTTAAGATTTAAGAAACACTCTATGGAACAACAAATTCTGTCATTTTTCTTGTTGAAGAACAATCACATTTTCTCCAACTACTAAAGCTTCGTCAACCTGTGTGATTTTTTCTCGTGCTTCACCTCTTCTTCTTGAAGTTTGTCTTTTTGGACATTCAGACTTCTTGTGTCCCTCTACACCACAGTGATAACAAGTAATTACATATATTCTCTTTCCTCTTTTGAATCCTTTGGCTCTACCAAATCCATTTCCTCCTCTGTCACCTTGACCACTAGAATATCTTTCTTCCTTTTCGTTGCCTTTAGCAGTCCCTACTTTACCTCGTCCTTTAAAACCTCTTCCTCTACCTCTAGGTTGTGTTTTCCTCTCAATATTTTCTTCTACCTTTAGGGAAACTTGATAAGCTTCATCAATTGTGCGGAAATAGTGTGTGCTCATTTCATCTTGAATCAAATATTTCAACCCATTTACATACCTTGCAACTTGTTGGAATTATAGTTCGTTGAGGCCTTCTCTAAGTGATAGCCTAAAGAACTCTTCGGTGTATTTGTGAACATATGTCTCCCTTTGTATGAGTTTTTGGACTTGTTGGAACAAATTTTGTTGGTAATCAATAGGAAGAAATTTCTCTTTAATCTGGGTAACCATCTTCTTCCAAGTTATAATTTTCTCCAGTTGATTATTCACTCTATCTTTCTCCAACATATCCCACCATAGTGTTGCATGGCCTTTCAGTTTCATAACAACAAATTTTATCCAATTTGGATCGTAAACATTTTCATACTCAAAGTATCTTTCGAGTTCTCCAATCCAGTCAATGAGAACATCAACTCTCAGACTACCATCATAACAGGAAACCTCAACCTTTGCACTACCCATGTTACTTAAATACGAAATCAACCTAGTTGTTGGGTCTCTTTCATCACCATCCCATTCATCTTTGATTTCTTCTTTTGGCTCTGAGTCTTCATCATCTTCATTCCTACAATTTTCCAATTCCTCTATTCTTCTCAAATTTTATGCACCTCCTCTTCCTGCTCCTCTCCTTTGCAACGACATTCCTCCAAGTTGTATGTGTCTTACCAACATCCACAGACCTCACATGGTTCTGTAACCCAACTTGACTTCCAACACTCTTGCTGAGCAACCACCATGAACAAGTATTATGTACCATGTCCTCACAGAAGTAGATTAGATGTTAATCCCATAGTAGAACCATGCTCTGATACCAACTGATGTAGAGTTTATATATGTTGGAACACATAAACAGTTACAACATGCACCCTGCTACAAAATACACAGCGGAAAAACAAAACAAAAATAATTTTTCCAAATAATTTTTCCAAATAATTTTTCCAAATAATAAGGAAATCCATTGGAAACTATAACACCAAAAAACCCACAAATTTCAATACCATTCGTTTATTAATTCAATCCAGAGAACAATTTTCTATATTACATCGATCCTGGGTTAAAAGATAGCCATGAATTGTTGCTTGCGTGGTTGAAAACCACTACAAAATCATCAAGAGGGTATTGACATATGTGTATGGGCTAAGATTTTGTTTCTCACTTCCTGCATGCTTAGACAACCTAGAATATTTCTCTCCAGTCCACTTTCTACGATTTCCTTACTTCGTGGTTCACCAACCCCTTCAAAATCATGCTCCATTTCATTTTAAAACTCCTCCTCGGTTCTGTTATAACCCTAAAATGCACTACACAGGTTTACCTGGCATCAGGCCAACTCATGCCTCTTCCTAGCCAAAGCCATGCTGAACAAATCCTCAAAAAACCACTTAAAACAAGCAACCCGTGCCCTAACTTCTCACTGGGCGCGGGAAACCACTTGCTGTCCTTTTACTGCACGCGGGCATCCGCGGGCTAGCCCAAAACAGCCCGCGGGTACCTAACAAAACAAAAAATCAGGAAAGTTTCCGCCGGGACACGAGGCTTTTTGTCAGTTAACTAGAAATCCAAGCCATGCATGGCCGAGAGTTCGCCAAAAACCCTAGCTCCTTCTAGCCTATAAAAGGAGGGGTAGGGGTACTATTCAAAGGAGGAAAATCATAGCAAAGAAACTCTGCCAAATTGCCAAGCCAGTTTTGTCCCAACCCTTTAGCCTTGCCTCAAGCTTTAGGAGAAATTCATGCAGCAGCAGTTGAAGGACAAAAAGAAGAGGAAGAGCCCAGGATCAGGATTGTGGAACGGTGACCGGCCTCAGAAATCATTGTAAGTTGGTTCATATTGAAGTTAATAAAAAAA
>ML812211.1:215216-232947 GCA_009831015.1 Picea engelmannii
GTTCATTCTTCTTTTGTGTGCATGTGAAAATCGGGGTTTCAGATTTGGGTAGAAGGTTAAAAGTTAAGTCTTGAGGGTCATGATCTGCGTATAAGTTTAGAGCCCTAGCTTATTAGTCCATAGGGTAGAATACCCCACAACAGGTTCTCAAAATGATTTTCCTTCCCTCCAAGACCAAGTTGTTACCCAAACCATCTCTTTGTCTTCCGGACTGCTTCAACTTCCTTTTGGTCTTGGGTCACACTTTGTCCTTTAGTCACGAGTTCTTTTACTTAACGGTAGCTGTGACTCATCATAAATTCATACCAGCATGGAAAAATAAAATGTGTGTGGCCACAATGTTGCAAATGAAGAAATATTGTGACACTTGTAAAATTTCACTATACGCGGGAGTTTCAGCATGAGTTTCAACATGAGTTTCAACACGAGTTTTAGCATGAAACTTGTAAAATCGATCTGTATGTGGCAGTTTCAGCATGAGTTTCATCACGAGTTTCAACATGACACTTGTAAAATTTCTCTATACATGCCAGTTTCAACTCGAGTTTCAGCACAAGTTTCAACATGTGTTTCAACAAGAGTTTTAGCACAAGTTTCAACATGACACTTCTAAAATTTCACTATATGTGGTAGTTTTAACACAAGTTCCAGCATGTGTTTCAGCATGATTTTCAACATAGAAAGAGTAGCTGCAGGAGTAATCAACAATTTGAATTTACAACAAAATGATTAAATAAAATGGACCACTAACACAGTCCTTATTTGACTTATTTCCTATTTGCAGAATGAAAATATTTTTGGGTGACGCGGATCGCCCGAGCCCAATGATGCTCTTGCATCAAAATTATTCATTATAATCAATTCCTTCAACTTGATAGAATCCTTTGGAAACTAACTAGGCATGATGTCTTTCAACACTTCCATTTGATGCATACTTAGTTCTACACACTGATTTGCATCTGGAAAGTTTTCTTCCTTTCGAAAGATGTACAAGATCCAAAGTATCATTCAACATTAAGGAACATATTCTTCATTCATTGTTGTTGCCCAATATGGATGGCCAAAAGCTCATGCAAATTTTTATGGATCATGATTCTTTGAAAATTGAGCCAAGAGACAAGGTAGGTGAGTAGGCGAAGGTGGATTTTTATCCTCATTATGATCATTTGAAGAAGAAACCATAATAGCGTTACTAATAGAAAAGTTGGGAAGAGAAGATGGAAAACATGTTCAAGATGGATCATAGGTTGAAGATGGCACAAACGTTTAATTAGGCTCACAGGTTGAGATATTTTCATCAAACTTGACATCTCTTCTAATAATAATTTCATTTGAATGAGGTTGAATAACTTTATAATCTTTGACATCTTCAGAATATCCAACAAAAATACACTTCTCACTTTTAGGCTTCAATGCTTTCCTTTTCTCACCAGGACTGTGAGTCCATGCTTTACTATCAAACACACAAAAGTGGCTTACATATGGATTAATTTTATCCCATGCTTCTCTTGGTGTTATATTTTTTAAATCCTTTGTGAGAGTGTGATTTATTATGTAATTCGAAAATTTAATGGCTTATACCGAAAAATGAATATTTAATCCATTAGATTTGATCATACAATTTTCCATTTCCTTTAAGGTTTGATTTTTTCTCTCAACAACACCATTTTGTTGTGGTGTGTATGGAACATTATGTTTCACTTGAATGCCCTATGCAGTCTAGTAAGTTGTAAATTTGTTGGTAACATATTCGTCTCCATTATCTATTAGTAACCTATATAGTTGATGTCCATATTGTTTTTCTACATGAAGGGACTTTTAGGCCAAAAACATGTCAAATATTTCACTCTTAAGTTTGAAGAAATAAACCCAAGTGCATCTAGACAAGTCATCAATAAAAGTTAAGAAGTTCTTGCACCCATAGAAAGAAGGAGAAGGAAAAGGACCACAAAAATCCCTATGAACAAGTTACAAGGGGGTCGAGGTGTGCCAAGAGGCATGTTTGAGAAAACCATCTTGATGATGTTTGTTGAGAACACAATTGGCACAAACACCATCTCTATAAGAAATGAGAGGAAGGCCAATCACCATATTTTGATTACATAATTGTTGTAATGAGTGATAGTTTAGACGATCAAACTACCCATGCCATAGTTTTCTCAAGTCATCAATATGAGCAATAGAAACCGATGGAAAAGATGATGACCCAAATTTGTCAAATTTGTACAACCTAGTAATATCATCAACAATTCTAGTTTCTAGAACAATGTGCTTAGGATCTTTTAAATCCTTGATTACAACTTGGTGAGGTTGAAAATCTATAATTTTACCTTCACCTAAATGAGTGTTTGATATAATGATAGAATGTTGCAAGAGATATTTGGAACACAAAATACATCATTAAAATGACCATCATCTAGTTGAACTGTGCCAAAACCTACAACACTAAGAGATCTACAGTCACCAACAAATATTAGTTTGGTGTTACATTCATTTAGAGTAGAAAAAATGGCTTTATCCTTATCCATATGATAAGATACTCCAAAATCAATAAGTCACTCATCAAAAGAAGAAGTATATGTTTCATTGAAGGAAAAACTAGAAGTTGAAAGTGCATGTCCATAAGAAGAAGAAGTAAAATCAAGATTGATGTTGTGTTTCTTCATTGTTTCTTCTAAGACCTCCATGTTTTTAAAACATTCAAACTCAAGATGACCATCTCACCCAAAAGAAATGCAATGTTTTTTCAGTCTTTGTACTTTTTGATTTTGGTCCTTTGTCACCATTAGGAGTAAAACATGGTTGAGAGCATTTGGGACCCTTGTTTTTCTTGTTGTTGCGAGGATGTTTCTTCATTGGTTTCTTGGATTTATCCTTCTGTTGGGCCACTAATGTTTTGTTAGATGTACCTATAATGTTGATCACTCTAAGATACATGAGCTTATATTTCTCTCTAATCAAAGAATCACAAAAGGATTCAAGAGAGGGTGGTATGTAAGAAGTCCCTCGAGCCTATTTGACGGAGTGAAAAGTAGATACAATAATAAAATATGCACCACCAAGCTGAGCAAGAATAACATATATACATCAATCATCCTTCATGTCTATTTTAAAGTCTTTAAGTAAAAATCTAAGTGTTTTTAACTTAGATAGATAATCTTCAATGCAAGAAAAATCGTTGGGATTTAAAGAAATTAATTGATTTTCAAGCTAGTGGGCTCGAATCTCATTATGTTTACTAAATATGACTTCTAACTTTTTCTAAACTTCATTTAGGTCATTAATTCATTGAATTTGAAACCATAAATTAGTAGGGATGAACATTCTAATTAGTCTACGTGATTCATCATTTTATTATACCATTTGGCTTTCTTTGAGGCATCAGTGAGGGATTTTTCTTTTCCCAAAATAATCTGGTACAATCTTTTACCTCATAGTACATCTTCCATATGATATTTCCATGAGAAATAGTTGGTATCGGTAAACAAAAAATCACTTGGAATAGCCATATTAAAATATGCAAGTACTATAGCTTCAAAAAAGATATAAATATCGTATAAATATTATATATTTTTAATCGATATACATAATAACATCTTCATCTTCATCATACTAAAATGTAAATCAACCTTAACATCTTCATCAATACTAAGATGTAAAACATCTCTTTTAAACTTTAAAATTTAAAATAACTAAAACTTGTATATATCAAATATGGCTTCTTGTATTATATTGATAGTTTAAATAAAATAAAATTTATATACCATTCTTCTCGGATTTTATTTATAGTTTAAATAAAATAAAATCTATACTCCATGCTTACTTAAAATCTATAAAAATAAATACAAATTTATATTTCACAAATATGTAATCTTTTAAATAACGTGTAAGTTTGTAACAATGATGCAGGGAAAGATTATACCAAAGAATAATAGCTTGTGAATAGATATAAAATGGGAACTTTATCCCCACAATTACTTATTTAATGGATTTTATGTTTGAAGACGATAGATTGGGTGGTGGCAACTTTAAGGTAAATATGTTTGAAGACGATAGATTGGATGGAGCACTTTGATTTTCAAATTCATATTCGGTGGAGTTGGTTGGAGAAAAAAACACAAAACGTCAAACCTACTTATTAAACATAACATAAAAGTAAGTTAATTGGTGGAAAAATTTTAAACCGAAGTCATTGAGTTATAGTTAATTGGTGGAAAAATTTTAAACCAAAAATTGTCATGAAGTCATTGAGTTATAAATAGTTATAAATTAGAACATTATCCTTCTCAATTATTTAATGAATTTTTGGTTGAATTTCAAATCAATAATATTTGACCATTATAATAAAAAAGTGAAACATGTTATACAATTCAATGAAGTTTGATGATGGATAAGTTGGGCTGTCCACCTCACTTGACGGGTTAAATTGCCATTCGTCAAAATTCCACCCTTAGGATGGTGCCCACACTCCGTTCTGTTCAGAGCATAGATGGAATTTGATGGATAATACGGTTAAAATTTTGTATAATTTTTTAATTAAAAATAATATAAATGTCATTATAATTAAACTATGACATTACAGAGTGATTATTGAAATGTTGAACAATTTTGAAATTTTGAAATTCCATTCTTTACCATAACACACTTTAAGATATAGATATAGAAAATGAGAATAAGGTCTTGTTTTAATTATTAAATTGTAAAAATTTAAATTATTATTATTGAAATGAAATGTTGATCAACTTTTTAATTATGAAATTCTAATCCTGAACATAACACATTTTAAGAAATATATATTGAAAATGAGAATAAGGTTTTATTAGTCCCTATCAAAGGCCTGGGACTATAGAAATGAGTTGCCCTTTGATTCTGTATTAGTTTATTGTTGACTTTTAATTTTTGTGCTATATTCAATGTGTAACATAGGAAATCAGTGTATGCATTTTTTTTAACAAAAAAAGTATATATTTCTCTAAAATTTGATTGGCTGATATCTTTGAAGTGTTATTACAAGATTCACGTCATTCAATGCATAAACTTGATTACACAATTAATGGATGTGACAATTTGACAAGGAAGGGAGGGAGCATGTTGTTTGTCTGTCTTTATTAGGGCTTGTTGTTTGCATGTGTTGTAGACCTAATCACCAGTCCTTTCCCTCCCTCCCTCAACCGCCATACTTTTAACATTTCTTCACTCGTTTCCCGTCAAATCCCATGCACTCACGTCTCTGTTGATCCTTTGTTGTTGCCGCTACTGATATCCTTGTTATCATCGCACAAGCGTGGGATCGATTTGTGTTGATTCGGAAACTCCTTTAGGGTTTGGCCTTAGTAAGGAAGTACAGAAATCCCGGCCTATTTTTTGTCCACTTGATCTCATTTCTCTCTATTGCCAAGCTTGTTTTTCGTTCGCCTGCCTCGTTTCAGGCACCTGTAAAATTTAAAAGGAAAGCTCGCAAACAGACAGATAGATAGAAACACGCCTCAGGGTTTCAATGACCCTTCTTCGCCCGCGGACAATGGCGGACAAATAGATAGATAGATACGTGGCTGCTTGCATTTACTTTTATCGGAAAAGCATGCAGGCGGACATCCATGGGCATCGCATCGTCGAACCTTAGGAGTTGTAAGTCTTGTATACAAAATTTTGATCTACAGCAATAGCCAAATCAAAGACGATGAAAAAAGTCTTGGAGTCATACATGATCAAGGGAACCGACAAGGTCGTCAAAGGTAAGGGAGAAGCCTCTCGACCCTCCCTGGTATTCGATCACTCGACCTCGTTCGTTCATTCATTTATTTACTACACTGGAAAAATCTTATCTCTTACTTGTGTTGTAGACCTAACTGAAAGCTTGGTCTCGAATTCAAGCATCTGCCTCAGTATTTGCAATCTAAGAACCTTCGAGAGCAAGGTGGATTCGTCTGACATGAAGTTGAACTGCAATGGGGATCTCTCCTAGGAGATTTTCAATGTAGTAAATGCTTGAGGCCCATGACAATGGAGATTGGTTTGCTGGATAAAGGGTGTGGAATATTTTAACCAGAAAAGTATTATGCAAGTTTGAAAATACAGTTTAAATCTTTTTTATAGCTCAGGTTTGGATAGCAGTCCCGAGAGCCATGTAATAAAGACTTGTAGAACCCGGGTCCCTCCAGCTCGAAGCAGGGCTTTCAAGCTATCCAATGAGCATAACAATGGAGAATTATAAAAACATCGGCATTATTCTCAGCTTCTTTGGTGATTTCGGCTTCGCTGTTGTGTAGAAGTGCATTTGCGAGTCAAGAGTCCATCAAGGCTTTGCAGTTTGGCTTGAAGATTGTGAGTTTTATGAGGAGATTTGGGTGGCCTAACAAACTCATAGTCATTGTGTTGGCCACGCTTCCTATTCTGGAGCTCAGAGGTACGTAAAGTTTTAATGGGGGTGGGGCTGGGTTCGATTCTCTAGAACTTGAGTACATATCTCAAGAACTCCTTCCATCTTGAAATTTACCCGCCCTTTTTTTAAACAATACTGAAGTCACTAGACCACTATTTTCTGTGCTTGTAACAGTGAAAATAAAATTGATAAGTACTTTGTTATTTTTCCCATACTATAAGGCCTAACCCAATATAGCTTATTATAGGGGTATTAGGTAACTCGTCAAGTTCCTTTCTTGCCAGCCAACAATGTTGTTGCACTATCTTTTGAACCACCTGCTTCAGTCCTTTGTACCACTTCTTGCAATAAAGCATCAACAACCATCTGAAAACTTGACTTCTTTATTGAATAAAACAGTCTTCAATCCATAATACAGTTCTAGCAAAGATTAATATTTGATGAGGCTCCGTAACTTTATACTCATCCCCTGCATCAACTGATTGGGAATACAAATTTTTAAGTAAGAAAATGTGTTCGCTCATTCTATTACCTTCCACATACTTCAATTGTTCCAATTTCTAAAATTTCTAATGGAGATGCATAACCTTATAATTTGTCTTTTCTCATATGTGGTATCCATTAATATTCACTATGAAGATGTTGTTGATTAAGGTTGGTTGTCATTGATGTCAACCCTTGAAGAAAGCCCCGTAGGACAAAGGTTTGGGTAATGGACCCAATATTGTTTGATGTAAATATGACTCATTATTTTTTTGTCATGGTTAATAAGAAGTAATATGGATGAACTCCAAAGTGGTCCCCTTACGATGAAAGCCCTCACGGGAAGATGCTTTGTGGAGTAAGAGAACCCATGCTTAATTGTGGAATAATGAGATGAAGGATAATGAATTTGTCAGGGAAACTATCCTAGATGGATAGTGTTTGTCATTCTATTTCCGGTGGTATGTGGAACGTAACATAACTCCTCACGATTAGAGATTTATGGCCATGAGAAGTTGGAGACACCAGGTTTGGGTAATGGACCTAAGTTTGTTTGATGGGTAACATTATGAGTTATGATATATTTTCAGATAATACTATTCTATATGGATAGTACATGTCATGTCATTTCTATTGGTATGTGGAACATCACATAACGCCTCACAATTTGAGAGTTATGGCCTTACGAAGTTGGAGGACCCTCATATGTCATCTAGAAGCCCCAAAAGGTCAAAGTAGTCAAAGTGGTTTAAGAAATTTTTAAAGGATAAATAATAAAGTGAAGTGATGAGTGTATTATAATTCAAATTGAATACAAAATAAATTGTTTCAATAATAATTTTAATGGATAAATTAGAAGTGGGTTAACCCTAAAATAAGGAAAGTCGTCCAAGTGACCTAGAAGATGTCTTTAAGGAAGCTACTTGGAGAGTATAAATAAGAGGCAAGGCTCTCTCATTTAACACACACTTGAGCATATTGAATATCTATAGGTGTCTGAGGTAATCAAGTATATCTAAAACAAAATTATGAGTGAAGGTGAAGAAAAGAAGGTTGAAATGCAAGGAAGGATAAATTCTTTTGATGGTGCTTTCTAAGGTATGTTATTTACAGGTCGTCTCACCATTTTCGCTATAATTGTTTTTCTGTAATGATTCAGACCATGAAATTTCTATTCCATTCAGAAAACATATCCAAGTATCTGTGGTAAAAAATTCAACTTGTGGGTCATTGTATTTTTGGAGTTACACTTCGTGGAAAATAGGGTTTGTGGCTAGTCCTGAAACTAGTCAAAAACATGTGTTTCAGGTAAAAACGTCATAACTTCTTCATAACATATCCAAATTCAGTGAGACAAAATGTGTTGGTTAGGGTATAGTCTTTAGTATTCTATGTAATATTTTTATATCAATTCAGAAAATATTCTATGCGGGGCACGCTCTACAAGGTCGCTCTCTAGATTAAGCCAGAATTAAGCAAGGTATGCCATTTTTGCTATAACTCCTTTTCTGAGAGGTTCCAAGTAATGACACTTGGAAGAATTACATAAAACACATTGAAGAACATTTTATATTAGTTTTAGATATTTATACATTACATGTACAAGTTATGATTACTTCAAGTTAGGGTTGTTGACTAATCCAAAACTAGGCATGTGAGACTAAAGAAAAGTTTGATGAAAATGGTAGTCTCTTGTTGTTAAATTTAAGGAAGGTTTGCAGGAATGTGATCATATACACCAGGTCTATTACAGAGCTACAAATCATATTTGGATGATGAAATTGATGAGGGATTTTGGTTGAGATACATGTTGAGTACATGGTTGAGATAAGTAGTTGATGAGTTGACACATACATGAGGTGTATAGTTGATGATGTTGGTACATATTGATGAGTCATATTTGATGAGTAGTTGACACATGATTGGTACATACTTGTTATATGGTTGGATGCACTTGTTTATGGTACAGGTTGATTACAGGTTGTTTGGTATAGGTTGGTGCATGGTTGATGCACTTGTTTATGGTACAGGTTGATTACAGGTTGTTTGGTACAGGTTGGTGCATGGTTGATGCACTTGTTTATGGTACAGCTTGATTACAATTTGAGGTACAGGTTGATGCATGGTTCATATTTATTGGTACAGGTTTACAGTGGTATATCTCACAGTGACAGGTTGACAATAGTTCCATCATTCTACTTCTACTTCAGGGTGGCAGGACAGGGCAAGGACAGGTGGTTGTAGCCACCTTCTGATTGTAGCTGGAGAACATAGGGGGTTGAAGCCTCCTTATGGTTGTATCCAGAGAATTGGGGAGTTGGAGCTTCCCTCAGGTTGTAGCCTGAGAAATTATGGGGTTGGAGCCTCCTTTCAGTTGCAGCTGGAAAACAAAGAAATTTGGTGCTTCCAATGAATGTAATTCTTCAAGACATATAAGAAAAAACATTTTGTGTTTTTCTCTCGATTTGGGTTTCCACGTAAAACACTGGTGTACTGTGTATGTGTATGATTGTTGATTTCTTATTTACTCTGCAGTTATTGGATGATAATGCTACATTGATATAACACTTGGATTATATGGTTAAAAATGATTAAAATTCTTTATTACTGATTCACCCCCCCTCTCAGTAATCTAACAATTGGTATCAGAGCAAGGTTCCTTCAGGAAACAGTTTAACCACTACAAGGAGATCATGGATTATTCTGAGAATGGAGTACCAATGTTTAATGGCCAGAATGGTTTTAAGTATGAGATGTGGAGCATAAGGACATAAGTATTTTTACAAGCATAGGGACATTATATTTGGCTATCAGTTGTTACAGGATATGATAGTTCAAAAAGGGAAAAGACTTCAGCCAAGAAGGAATTGAAGAAGAATAAAAAAATAGCAAAGGATTTCATCTGGGAAGGATTACCTAAACTGGTAAGAGAAAAGGTTGGTAAATTTTCATCAGCCAAAGAATTTGGGACAAGTTACGTGAGATATATTCTTCACCCATCGCAGACTCAAAAAATGCCAAAGAAGATGCAGATATAGAACAAGAAGAAAGATGCTCATCATGTCAGACAGATTTAGAAGAGGAAGAGTATGATGAAGCAAAAGTTGATTACAAAGAAAAATTGACCAGTGCAATTAAATATCTAAGGAAAGAAAGAGAAGAAAACAAGTCATCCAAGAAAGAATTGATGAAGAAAAAGCAAAATGTTCAAGGTTCCGAAAAGGATCAGCAGGTCATCAAGAATTTAAGAGCTCAACTAAAAGAGGCCAGAGAAATTGAAGAAACTCTACAATATCAAAAGAAATGTTTAGAAGCCAACATAGCAGCACAAAAGGAAGACACGGAAAAGAGAGAAAATATATTGATGGATCATCTCAAGGAAAGAACCAATGACTTAAACCAACTTGAGGAAGAGTTTGGTCAAGAAGAGAGAAGACTGGAAGAAGAAATAGTTGCATTGAAAATCCAGCTTGAAGAAGCAAAGAGAACATAAGAGGTCATGAAGTCTCAGATAATGAAGAAAGAAGAAGAGGTTGAGAATCTTGAAGAAGAAATTGTCACACTAAAAGTCAAAATCATCAAGCTCGACAAGAAAGTTGAAGAGACAGAAACATCCACATCAGTTGTAAAGAATGAAGAGAAGCACTCTACGTTGCTAGAAAAGAAGAGTGAAGAAAATAGAAAGAGTTATGAAAAAGTACTCAAAGGAAGGAATCATGGTCAACCGGAATCTAAGAAAAATATTGAAGATACATCTTCAAGAATACCATCCATGTTCAAGCCACAAAGAAGCTTCAGTCATGATCATGATCAGTCAAAGAAAATATTCAGAAGGACTGCACCACAAAGAAGATCATTCACTCCCAAGTATGAAAATTTATTTTATGGTCATTGTTTTTATTGTACTAACTTTGGACATAAGGGTGTAGATTGCAGGGATTATAAAAAAAATGTTCAAGCAGACCATGCCTATGTGGTCGCACGTAACATTGAGTGTTACAAATGTCATAACTATGGACACATAGCAATGATTGTAGAATCATGATCGATACTTCCATGAAAGAGAATACTGATATCAGATATAAGAAAGTATGGATAAGAAAACAGGAAGAACAAGTGAACAAAGACCACATACCAAAGATCACAATATTGACAATAAAACGAGATGAAGAAAATTATACAGAGAAAAGGAAAGATGTCAGATACAGAAAGGTTTGGAAAATAACTGAAAGAAAGGAAGGACAGGTAAATAAGGAACAAGTTCAAGAGATTTTACTTTCAAACATTGCAGTGAAAAATGAATCCAAAGATAGAAAGAAAGAAGTCAGAGCTGAGAGAGATAATGAATCTACTAATGAAGATGATGATGAATACACATCAGAGTAGGAATTGTTCTGAGCCATCCGGCTTAGAGACTCCCAAGTAATATGAATATTAGATAGGGGGAGTCTATACGATAACTATGATAGACCAAAGAACCATCCTTCGAGCAACTTGCAGATTTTGAAAAGATATATTTAGAGCAATCAGTTAACATAAGTATAGTTTGATATTATAATGATAAATGGGTTAGAATTATGGACAGTTGCGCAAGTAGAGTCTTGGACAGTGTGGACATAGATGGATTTGTAAGAACACTTAGCAGGTTTGGATAGATATATGATAGTGGACGAGACCATGGATTCATAGATTGGTTCAGAGAGTGGTTCAAAGACAAAGGAACATTATCGTAATGGATGATAATTAAACAGGAAATGGCTCAAACAATGCTAATGGATTACAAATTGACAGATATATTTTGGACATAGGCAGTGCATACAATAGTTCACATTCAAAGCAAATTAATGCTTAGAAACAACATTGATAAAACTCCCTATCAGATATGGAAAGGAAGACCAGCAAATGTGAAGCACTTCAGAGTTTTTGGAAGCAAATGCTACATCAAAAGAGAAGATGGCAGAATGGGAAAGTTTGACTCTCGTGTGGACAAAGGAATACTTGTTGGTTAATCAAGTACAAGGAAAGAATACAAGTGTTACAATCTAAGATTAAACAAAGTTGTAGAAAGCATCAACACAACAATTGATCAAACAGGTAGACCAGAATCAAACGAAGAAGAAAACAAATCAATGGAACAACTTTTTGAAGAAGAAGCAAAAGATGAAGTAGAAGAGGAAGATGAAGAGAATCCGACAGAAACAGAAGAGCAAGTTCAACAAGTATATCCAAAGACACCTAGCAAACGAGTACAGAAGAATCATCCTTCAGATTAGATTATTGGAAACAAAGATGCAAGAGTTGAGACTAGAAGAAATATCCGTTCACCAGAACAAACACACTTAGCACTCTTATCTACAATTGAACCAAAATGTTTTGAAGAAGCCAACAAGGATGAATTTTGGAATAAGGCCATGAATGAAGAATTGGATCAAATAGAGAAAAATGACACTTGGGAACTGGTTCCAAGACCAAAGAATAAGAATGTGATCGGCACAAAGTGGGTCCTCGGGAATAAATTGAATGAAGATGGATAGGTTACAAGGAACAAAGCTAGATTGGTATGCAAAGGATATGCATAGATTGAAGGAATCGACTTTGAAGAGACATTTACCCCAGTTTCCAGAATGGAAGCAATCAGTTTTCTTTTAGCTTATGCATTCTCCAAAAATATTAAAGTGTACCAGATGGACGTAAAATAAGCCTTTCTTAATGGGGAACTTGAAGAAGAAGTCTACATTGAACAACCAGAAGGATTTTAACTGTCAGAGAACAAAAATTATGTGTGTAAATTAAAGAAGGCCTTGTATGGTCTAAAACAGGCTCCTAGAGCATGGTACTCTAGACTGGATAAGTATCTACAATACGCAGGGTTCAGAAAAGGAAGTGCAGACAACAACCTCTACATCAAGGTAAGTCAATGTAATATTTTATTAATTGAAGTTTATGTTGATGATATTATTTTTGGTAGTGATGATGTCAGGTTAAGCCAGAAACTTGCAAAAGACATGCAGAATGAATTTGAAATGTTGTTACTTGGAGAACTATCCTTCTTTCTGGGACTTCGGATACATCAAAACAACCAAGGAATTTTTATTTCTCAAACCAAGTATATCAGAGAAATGCTAAAGAGGTTCGGAATGGAAGATTGCAAACCAGTTATCACTCCCATGCAAACCAGTTGTAAGTTGAGCAAAGATGATTATTCGAAGTCTACATATAATAGGAAATACAGGTCAATGATTGGCAACCTACTATATGTGACAACATCTAGACCAGATGTAATGCAAGTGGTTGGACAGGTGGCATGATTTCAAGAAGCACCAAAGGAATCACATGTATTAGCAGTAAAGAGGATTTTCAGATATCTCAAAGGAACAAAAGAGTTTGGATTATGGTATCCAAAAGGAAAATATCTATCACTTATTTTGATCAGGGGATCAAATTTTGCTCAATTTTCAAAGTGCTCGGAATGCGACGAAAATAGTGCCATTGCATCCATCTCGTTTTCCTAATTCCGACGGTATATTTACTTTCTCAAATGGAGTCCGTATGAGGGATATATCGCGATCTGTCTGCCAAGCCAAACAGGCAAAATTTTTGGATGCTAATTGTACCTGTCTGTACAGTCCGTACATTTCGTACGGTGACGTGGCAGGACCATACAGGCTGTACGGTGATGACGTGGCAGTTATTTATTGGTTGGTTGTTGGCGTATTGGATGGTGACATGTGTCTGGTTGGTGGTGAGTAATATGAGGACACGTGGCCCAATCCATGGGCGCCACGTGTCCCCCTCATTTTTATTCATTTGGTTATGTAAAAGTTTATTGGGAGTCTGTGGGGTTCAACCCCCGGACCTCCCCTCTATGTAATGACTTCATAACTCTCCGCTAGCCAAAGTGTCGCCCTTTGTTCCTTGTTAGCTATGCCATAAAACCTATATTTAACATTGATTATTGTTTGAAAGGAAAAGGGGGTCGGGTCGGGGCTTAGCCCCGACCCGTGGACGCATTGCATTCCATATGACCCAACATATATGTATTGGCCCGAATGTTTTGGCACGCGCGCATTTCATTATATTACATTGTATTGCAATACATTGCATTATAATGTACTTTATATATATATTAAGTATGTGCGGGGTTTGAAACCATGACCCGTGGCTATGTAAACGTGTGTTAAATGTTGGCACGGGACCCAAACGGAAGTTGCACGGTTTTCAAACAGTTTAACCACCATTTTTCCCAGCACGAGGTCACATGGCCATATGCCCAGGTGCCGAGGCGGTTAGGGGCTGGCGTGCCCTTAACCGTCCTACGGTTTGCACCGTTGGCGCGGTTGTGCCCGGTGCTGGGTTTTTGCGCTTAAAAGAGCGTGTGAGCTAGGTTCACTCAAGGAGGGTACGAATTGTAGAACCAGAGACAACAAGTTGGAGAAGGAGACTTCCAGGAGGCCTATCTTTCTCATTTTTCGACCGTTTCAAGTGCCGAAAGAGCCCAGACAGGGGTTTTGGGACGCTGGGAATCCATTGGAGCAGTCGGTTTGTCAGTTTGAGAATTGTAAGACATGTTTTTGAGAACTTTTTGAGCAATTAATAATAATGATCCATTGGAAGCTAGACCAGGAGATGTAGCCCATAAGAGGGGTGAACTCCTTTATCAATTGTTGTGTTTTATGTCTACTATTCAATATTTATGCTGCTGTCTATGTGTAATTTGCATAAGTAATCCTTTAATTTATGTGTTGCAAACTGATCCATTTGCTTTAAACACATAACATTCACTTGCAATATTTTTCAAGTTTTTCAAGTCTTCTTCAATTTTTAGATCATATTTCCTACACAGATGCAGATTGGGCAGGTTGTATTGATGACCAATGAAGCACCAGTGGAGCAACGTTCTACTTAGGTGAGTGTTTGGTATCATGGTTAAGCAATTTTTTTTTATCAATATCTCTATCTACAGCCGAGGCAGAGTATATTGCAGCAACAACATGTTGTACACAGGTTCTTTGGATGAAACAAACTTTGACAGATATACAGGTTGAGTATGATGAGCTCATTCCAATATATTGTGATAATACAAGTGCCATCAATATCTCAAAAAACCTGGTGATGCACCTCAAGACAAAGCAAATTCCAATCAAGTATCACTTTCTACGGGAACAGGTTGCATAACAGAACATCAGAGTTGAGTACGTGGGCACAAAAGAACAAGTGGCAGGCATCTTTACAAAACCACTTCCACGGGAAGCTTTTGAATATCTTCGCCAAAGACTTGGAGTTATTTATACTCCAAAATGAATGTTTTTTGAATTTTTTTTGAATGATTATCTTATATGTCTTAGATGTACATGAGGAAGCACCATAAGAGGATAGTTCAGTCAGGGGGAGCAGCCCCAGATGGAAAGATACCTTTGCCATTGATGACAAAGGGGCAAAGATTTATCAGATACAATGGATAGAGGCATGGTTCCAGGGGGAGCAGATTTATCAGATATAGAGAACAGAGGCATGGTTCTAGGGGGAGCATGAGTGATATGATTTCAATATTTCATTAGAGTGTTGTCATCAATACTAAAGGGGGAGATTGTTGATTAAGGTTGGTTCTCATTGATGTCAACCTTTGAAGAAATCCCCGTAGCACAAAGGTTTGGGTAATGGACCCAATATCGTTTGATTTAAATATGACTCATTATTTTTTTTTCATGGTTAATAAGAAGTAAATATGGATGAACTCCAAAGTGGTCCCCTTATGGTGAAATCCCTCACGGGAAGACACTTTGTGGAGTAAGAGAACCCATGCTTAATTGTGGAATAATGAGATCAAAGACAATGAATTTGTCAGGGAAACTATCCTATATGGATAGTTCTTGTCATTCCATTTTCGGTGGTATGTGGAACGTAACATAACTCCTCACGGTTAGAGAGTTATGGCCATGAGAAGTTGGAGACCCCAAGTTTGGGTAATGGACCCAAGTTTGTTTGATGGGTAACGGTATGAGTTATGATATATTTTCAGATAATACTATTCTATATGGATAATACATTTCATTCCATTTTTTTTGGTATGTGGAACGTCACATAACTCCTCACGGTTTGAGAGTTATGGCCTTACGAAGTTGGAGGACCCTCATATGTCATCTAGAAGCCCCAAAAAGTCAAAGTAGTCAAAGTGGTTTAAGAAATTTTTAAAGGATAAATAATAAAGTGAAGTGATGAGTGTATTATAATTCAAATTGAATAAAAAATAAATTATTTCAATAATAATTTTAATGGATAAATTAGAAGTGAGTTAACCCTAAAATAAGGAAAGTCGACCAACTAACCTAGAAGATGTTTTTTTGAAAGCTACTTGGAGAGTATAAATAAGAGTCAAGGCTCTCTCATTTAGCACAAAATTGAACATATTGAATATCTATATGTGTTTTAGGTAACCAAGTATATCTAAACCGAAATTCTGAGTGAAGGCAAAGAAAAGAAGGCCGAAATGCAAGGAAGGATAAATTCTTTTGATGGTGCTTTCTAAGGTATGTTATTTATAGGTCATCTCACCATTTTCGCTATAACTTTTTTTCTATAGTGATTCAGAATGTGAAATTTATATTCCATTGAGAAAACATATCCAAGTATCTGTGGTAAAAAATTCAGCGTGTGGGTCATTGTATTTTGGGAGTTACACTTCGTGGAAAATAGGGTTTGTGGCTGGTCCTGAAACTAGTCAAAAACAGGTGTTTCAGGTAAAAACATCATAACTTCTTCATAACAGATCCAAATTAAGTGAGACCAAATGTGTTTATTAGGGTACCATATGTAGTATTATGTGTAACATTTTAGATCAATTCAAAAAATATTCTGTGTGGGGCATGCTATACAAGGTCGCTCTCTAGAATAAGCCAGAATTAAGCAAGGTATGCCATTTTTGCTATAACTCCTTTTCTGAGAGGTTCCAAGTAGTGACACTTGGAGGAATTGCATAAAACACACTGAAGAACATTGTGTATTAGTTTCATATATTTATACATTACAGGTACAAAGTTATGATTACTTCAAGTTAGGGTTGTTGACTAATCCAAAACTAGGCATGTGAGACTAAAGAAAAGTTTTATGAAAATGCTAGTATCTTGTTGTTAAAGTTAAGGAAGGTTTGCAAGAATGTGATCATATAAACCAGGTCTATTACAGAGATACAAATCATATTTGGATGATGAAATTGATGAGGGCTTTTGGTTGAGATACATGTTGAGTACATGGTTGAGACAAGCAGTTGATGAGTTGGCACATACATGAGGTGTATATTTGGTGATGTTGGTGCATATTGATGAGTCATAGTTTATGAGTGGTTGACACATGATTGGTACATACTTTGTACATGGTTGGATGCACTTTTTTATGGTACAGGTTGATTACAGGTTGTTTGGTACAGGTTGGTGCATGGTTGATGCACTTGTTTATGGTACAGGTTGATTACAGGTTGTTTGGTACAAGTTGGTGCATGGTTGATGCACTTGTTTATGGTACAGGTTGATTATAGGTTGAGGTATAGGTTGATGCATGGTTCAAATTTATTGGTACAGTTTTACAGTGGTATATCTCACAGTGACAGGTTGACAATAGTTCCATCATTCTACTTCTACTTCAGGGTGGCAGGACGGGGCAAGGACAGGTGGTTGTAGCCACCTTCCAGTTGTAGCCGAAGAACATAGGGGGTTGTAACCTCCTTATGGTTGTAGCTAGAGAATTGGGGAGTTGGAGCTTCCCTCAGGTTGTAGCCTGAAAAACTAGGGGGTTGGAGCCTCCTTCCAGTTGCAGCTGGAAAACAAAGGAAGTTGGTGCTTCCAATGAATGTAATTCTTCAAGACATATAAG
>ML812212.1:0-13456 GCA_009831015.1 Picea engelmannii
AACATTTATGTGGGGTAAAAGGAGGTTTCCCCGTCCAAGAGGCTTATTATTTGAAATTATCTCTTTTTCAAGGTGTTGAGTACTTATTCTGAGGTTTTTCTATGCTACATTGATATTTGGTTCTTAACAAATATTCAACAACAAGACCACTGGAAATTGTGCATATTGATCTAGTTGGACCAACTACAACAAAGGGATTAAAAGGTGAAAGATACTTTATGTTATTAGTTGATGATTATACAAGAATGATTGTAGTTTTCTTTCTCAAGAACAAGTCAGAAGCATTTGAAAACTTCAAGATGTACAAGGAAATCGTTGAAAATGAGATGGATTCAACAACCAAATGCTTGAGATCTGATAATGGAGGAGAGTTCACTTCAAAGGAATTTATGGACTAGTGCAATGGTCATGGAATAAAAATGCAATTCTTTGTTGCTAGGACACCTCAACACAATGGAGTTGTTGAAAGAAAGAACAAGACAGTAAAAGAAATGACTTGAACAATGCTAATGGATTCCAAATTGACAGATATATTTTGGACATAGGAAGCGCATATAGTAGTTCACATTCAAAATAGAGTAATGCTTATAAACAACACTGATAAAACTCCCTATGAGCTATGGAAAGGAAGACCAACAAATGTGAAGCACTTCAGAGTTTTTGGAAGCAAATTCTACATCGAAAGAGAAGATGGCAGAATGGGAAATTTTGACTCTCGTGTGGACAAAGGAGTACTTGTTGGTTACCTAAGTACAAGGAAAGCATACAAGTGTTACAATCTAAGATTGAACAAAGTTGTGGAGAGAATCAATGTAACAATTGATGAAACAGGCAGACCAGAATCAAAGGAAGAAGAAAACAAATCAATGGAACAACTTTTCAAAGAAGAAGAAGCAGAAGATGAAGTAAAAGAGGAAGATGAAGAGAATCCAACAGAAACAAAAGAGCAAGTTCAAAAAATATATCCAAAGACACCTAGAAAACGAGTACATAAAAATCATCCTTCAGATTAGATTATTGGGAAAAAAGATGTAGGATTTCATACTAGAAGAGAAATCCATTCACCAGAACAAACACACCTAGCACTCTTATCTACAATTGAACCAAACTGTTTTGAAGAATCCAACAAGGATGAATTTTGGAATAAGGCCATCAATGAAGAATTGGATCAAATAGAGAAAAATTACACTAGGGAACTGGTTCTAAGACCAAAGAATAAGAATGTGATCGACAAAAAATGGGTTTTCAAGAATAAATTAAATGAATATGGACAAGTTACAAGGAACAAAGCTAGATTGGTATGTAAAGGATATGCACAAATTGAAGGAATCGGCTTTGAAGAGTAATTTGTCCCAGTTTCCAGAATGGAACTGTTGGTATAGGGGAATACCCAGGGTTCAACACTCAAGAGCACACCAGCAGAGCCCTAACTACTGACCCTTTTGGCAACACCTGCGAAGCAGATGAAGTCTCACCCGAGGTAGAGGCAGGGGTGGTTGCAAGACTCGGGTGTCTGGAACCTTAGCTGGGACACAGATCTGTGATTATATCCTTTACAAAGCACTTAACATCATTCATTCATCATTATTCACCCTTATTGTACTTCTCAGATAGGACAAAATGTCGCAGTACTTTCTCGGATATAATATATTTCAGTACTTAGCAACAAAAAAACATATTAGATCCTGTAGATCAGCACTAAGAATCCTCATACACATCAGATATACTATTCATATACATCTAGTAAATCACAAAGAATAAGAAAATCTATCTAATCATGGAAAAGCACTTAGCAAGATAATGAAAACACAAGGAAGTAACAGCACAAAGCATGACACATAGGTTTACGTGGTTCAGCCCCACCCTGGGGCTACGTTCACAAAGTCTTCTGCTTTTTTATTAGCTTTGGTCAATCTGATTATAGCACAGAGCTTAAATTCTACTCTGCATAGGACAAGAGATCTGTGTGCACCTCTCCAGATCCTCCTTCCCTGAGTAGATCTAGCACAGAGCCTTCTTACAATCCGTGCACTCAACACTTATAGCACTTGCACTTAGCTCTGCAAGCCTCTTACCATTATGTACAGAGCATTTACATTCGATCACATAGATCCAATTACTAGCACTAAGTCATTCCCTTCTTACATTGCCTAGCTACTTATTTATACTTTACAACATGGGCCTAAACATGGGTCGGCATCCATTTCCCATTACATTAACCCAAAACCCTAAAAAGGGCCCCAAAGGTGGGATGAGATCCTGTGATATCTGCTTCTCCTAGTGCTCCATCTTTGACAGTGTGTCGATGTCCAAAAATGGTCAAATATGGCCAAGTGTTCCGCAAAACTTGGTCAAGGGCCAACAGGAAGCAATCCGATTTATTTTAGCCTATGCATGCTCCAAAAATGTTAAAGTATATCAGATGGACATAAAATCAGATTTTTTGAATGGGGAACTTGAAGAAGAAGTCTACATTGAACAACCAGAAGGATTTCAGTTGTCAGAGAACGAAGATTATGTGTGTAAATTAAAGAAGGCCTTATATGGTCTAAAACAGGCTCCTAGATCATGGTACTCTAGACTGGATAAGTATCTGTTGCAGGAAGGGTTCAGAAAAGGAAGTGCAGACAACAACCTCTACATCAAGGTAATTCAAGGTAATATTTTATTAATTGAAGTTGTGTTGATGATATTATTTTTGGTATCCATGATGAAAGGTTAAGCTAGAAATTTGGAAAAGATATGAAGAATGAATTTGAAATATTGTTACTTGGAGAACTATCCTTCTTTTGGGGACTTCAGATACGTCAAAGCAACCAAAGAATCTTTATTTCTCAAACCAAGTGTATCAAATAAATGCTAAAGAGGTTCGGAATGGAAGATTGCAAACTAGTTATCACTCCCATGCAAACTAGTTACAAGTTGAGCAAAGATGATGATTCGAAGTCTATGTTACAGGTGAATCCTCCTGCAGACAAGAATATTCCCTTTTGGTCTCTAGACTCCTAAGGCCAAGACATAAAAGTTCTTAACATGGACACTGGCATCCTTTTTAGATCTAATTAATCTAATATCTGAAAAGGAAGAAGACGGATATGTACCTTGTTAATGGTGTTTGTCCTCATAAGATCCAAGATGAGCTCCAATCTTGAGCTCCTCAATAGGTCCTGTAAAAAAAACAAAGGTACAAAGAACTTCCTATTCTATTGAGATTGGCTCAAACATAGATCTATCTACTAAATACAAATTCATGTAGAATGAACATAAATTTGAAAAAAATAGGCCAAGAATTGATTATTAATGAGAACAAGTAAAAGGTGCTTACAATCCTTTGATGGATGTGCAACAACCTCTTCCAGATCTCCTTGTCCAACCCCTTTGCTCAAGTAATCTACAATTATTATTCTTTGATAACATTTCACTTATGGGATCATAAGTTTGGTGTAATTCTCAATCTCCATATATCCTTCTACCATGAGGAGGCCTCCTTATATAGGATTGGAGAGGCCTAACCACTTGAGATATATTTGGGATAAGTTGAGGATTCCTCTCCTTCAGTTGTGGATCTCCCCTAAGATCATGCATTGACCCAAGATTCAAACCCAACTATCTTTAGATATTGAGGGGATTGTCACCTTATTTCCTCCAACAAAACAAATTTCACCCAAAAAAGGGAAGCTCTCCCTCAAAAGGGGCACAAAGTGTTGGAATGCTCCTCTATCAGGGAGTATAGAGTGCCAGCGCTCCTTTTGAATAGGTAAGGGAGCTCTCCCTCCCAAAATTGATGTTTTAGTGACTTTTTTAGTGGCACAAGGTTTGTACTCTTCTGTCAATCGATTTCTCTTCTTCAAAACTAGTCTTTGAGGTGTCTTGGTGTCCTTGTGATTTCATTAGAGAGATGACATAGGTAAAGTGAAGTTTGTGACACTTGCGACACCTGCGACCAATATGCAACACTTGTAGTAATTATAATGATGACACTAGCCATCATTGCAATGAGTGATTTTAATGTGTAAGAGATTGCCCCCCAAAGTGCGAAGCTAGAAGACGATGATGACTGAAGTACTTTGTAGACTTTTTCGAGCAAGGGTATGGACACAGAGAGGATGGAAAAATATGCACACAGCCATGAAACAAATATTATGACATGTTTCAAACCCAAGGCATACATACCTATGCTTGAGCGATAAGTACTTTTTAGGTATGGTCGCCATAAAATACATTGCGGATCCATAATTATATTGATAAAAGGTATATCCATTGAACATACAATTTGGATATATACTCCAATGACCTGAACTGATCGTACCCATGAGGAATACACAGTGGATCTATGAGACGACAAGACATAGCCACGACCAATACAAAGTGGATCTATGTTACGGTATATGTGGCATAGTTCAAAAGAACTCCTTCACAACCTGGGCAAAGTATATATAAGAGTAACAACTCAACCTAGGATCTTCTTACCGATCTCGATGTAGTACGAATCTAACCATGTGAATAGATGTCCTAATGTCGAACATGGTAAAAACCATTTGATTATCGGTCAATTAGGCAAACCGTTAACAAGTGCGAGGGAGATCACCATTGATGTTAATGATTCCCAAGGTACTCTAGTACATTCCAATGAATGTGAATGGATGAGATGAAGTCGAACATCTTTAAAATCATCCAATTAGGGGTCAATGATGTAAACCCACTGTCGGACATGAGGAGGCATGCCATTGAGGTGTGCAGGTCCCAAAGTACTAACTGGTTTCTAAGTCTAACTCTTGGATAATGTGTTGAATTCGAAAGGAATAGACTCGTTGAAGGAGGGCCTTGATGTATCCCCCATCAACGGCATGAAATGGACATAGTTATGTAATTGGTAGATCAAATGAACATGGACTAACATAGGTATTGAAATAGGATATCTGTGATGGCTAACTCTCGAGGAGGATACTTCCCTTGAACACTGAGGACAACATCACAAATGTGACATGGACCAAAACTTGATGATGCAGTGGATGTTGTGACTTTAGTCAGATCACCCAAAGTAGTAAACGAAACTCAGAGGATTGGCTCAGTGCATAGGTTCAACGAGTTAAAATGCGTGCAAAGACAAAGTGTCGTGTTCAAGGGTGACCGTAAGAGTTACTGGCAATGTTCTCAAAAACTTCTTGGCTTTCTTCTTTCAATTTTTCCCCCATCCAGATCGACGAGAACCTCTTTTTAATTTAACGAGCTCAAGGAGGGTAACACATTCACGATATAACTCACCTTCGGTAAATCCCTCTTTTTTTGTTTAACGAACTGGAAAAAGTAAGGGTCGGTCACGTATGGGCCCTTAAATGTATGAATGTTTAACGAGTCTAGAGAAGGTAAACTCGATGGTTTTCATATTTAGAGAGTCTGAAAACCATGTAAAGATGACTCCAATGTTGTCCTTTTTCGTAATAGTAGTCTTATGAGGACGAAAAAGAGATAAATTATCACTCGAAAGACGCCCTTTCAAAAATTTTAACAAGTGGGAAAGGAAGTAAGATCACTCAACAATATTTTCAAGTTTTAGAGAGTCTGAAAAGAGTTTAAAGAAGACTCAAGGGGGTTCCTTTTTTGTGTATCTATGCAGATCCGAAAAAGAGATAAAAGTTTACCCGGTGCATTCTCATGTGTTTCATCTTGAGAACGAACAAATACTAAGCTCATGAAGGTGACAAGATAAAATGAACAAACCCACTTCAAAACCTTCTAATAATGTCAAAACTACATTCCAGGGGATTAATAAGCCTTCAAATATTTCTCAAAAACCCAAAAATAACTATATCATATGTGAAAATGAAATGTATAATAGTAAAAAGGGGTAAAAATGTCATTTACCATTTCAGTTATGCAAAGGTTTGTAGCAGTGGAGAATTTGTGTTTTGGAGATGAATCTTGAATTGATCAGTACCGGACCTATGGTCAATCATTTTCCTCATCGTTTGGACCAGGTTGGTGTCCTTATCCTCCTCTTTCATTTTCATAACTTATATTTAGTTTTAAGGAACTAAACATTTATAAAAAATGATGCCCTGGTTCAGCCCAAGTACCTAAAAATCTCGGCGCTCCTCTAAAAATCATGGGGAAGCACTGCATGGATTGGAAAAATCCCCTCTTAACCCATGGAGGGTGTGCCAATGCTCTAATGTAGTAGCTATGGGGGCATTGCCTCAAAAACATACACAAGAAAAATGCCCAAAAATGGCCAACGCGCGCTCAAAATGTGAGGAGGGTGTTTTGGGTTTTCAAACAATTTGATTGGATAATGTAAGGGTGCATTGGTTCCCTGATGTCCATGTAAAGAGGGTGTTATTGTTTTGCAAGAAAAAATGATCATTTATAAAAAAAAATGAACTGCCTAGAAATTCGTCGAAATCATAAGTTGATGAATTTTATTTTCAATTACAGGGATTTTGACAACATGCTTGAGTGGAAAGAAAGGGAACATGAGCTCTATGATGTTGATTCTTTGAAAAGTCCCTGATTGAGAGCCACATTAAGGAATTGCGATCTCCTTAAATACTTCAAATTGCAAAAAATGGAGAAAGAGATTCTTCTTCTCGAATACATGATTAGGTTATGGAACGTTGTAGAGCAAGGGTTCCATATAGGAACGCAACTTCTGACCATCGAGTTGGAGGATGTATATTTCATAAATGGTAATTTGAAGAGAGGGGTTCCTATATATTTATCTGGGCAGAGGGAACTTCTTTCACCTGTGGATGAGTATATGTCAAACCATTGTGTCCCGGGCGCGAGACTAGTCAGAGGTAGGATTGCAATCAAAAATATCAGAGACATGTCTCTTCAATCCATCTTGTTTTCCATTACAAGCATACCAGGAAGTACCAGTGTGCACCTAGTCTCAAGATTACAGGTGGATTATGGTTTACAGTGTTTAGAGACAACACTGTTTAACTAGAGTGTAGGGTTCCTTCAAAACGTGAAGGAACAAATCACAAGATGCAGAGCAGGACAACAGAATCAATTTGGGTATGGTTCATTCTTGTTTCATTCTTCTTAGAATGCATTCCTGGGATGAAACCTCGGATTGCATTACCAGTATAGCCAATGACAGAACCACGTATGGAGTGGTGGACCAGTCTATCTCCGAGACTAGGTCCAAATTCGAAGTTCATATTCACTGGTGATTTCTTCGCTTGGATGAGACACCAATTGATCGTGATAGAATACTTTCCATACACCAGAGTAGATTTTCGGGGCAACATGGATTTGGTTCTTCCAGAAGACGAGGATTGGGATGCGTTAGATAAGAAATCAAACTGATCCTGTCAAGTGTTTTTTTAATTTTTGAATGTTATAATGTTTTGTAGAGTACATAGAAGAGTCTTTAATAGATGTATCATTTCATCATGCAGATAGAGGAGCAACACATCTAGCAGAGATGCCAACACTGGGGTGTCGTGGGGATGCTCAGATAGTGGTAGATCAATGGTTAGCGATAGGAGGTATCCTAGAGGTTGGAAGAAAACTCCAAGGCCTAACGATGGGTATCCCTCCTCTCAGGAGGTGGGAAGTACCACTACATATACAAAGACACACTGTGGGGATGTTTGAGAGTCTTAACTCTTTACTGAGGCGAATAGCTTGTGTAGTGATATGTTACTCGCATCATAATGTGATGCAGGGAGATTAGGATCTTCCTGATGATTGGAAATTCTATATGGAAATATTTATGGGTGTGAAGACCCACATTTTTCCTATCTATGTACCATTTTTTATGTAATCAAACTTTTTCAGTCATACCGTATATATATACATTTCCAAGTTTTTACAGTGCCAAAAGATTTTCAAATGATGATGTCTCTTATGTGATGTGTTTTAATTTACATGATGATATGTGATGTGATTCATTTCCTTTATGAAAACTTATCTATGTTCGAGATATCTATACATAATGTAATTTTCTAACAAATCCAAAATGGTATTGAGTTCTCTTGGTATGTGTTGGTATTTGATAAAATAAAGCATTCATTCAAGTCAACGAACTTGTAGGTGGAGTCGTAGAAGGATAGGATTGTGAATAACGTAGACTCAATTGAGTTGACAGACCATGATTTGAGAGTCCATATTGAAAATCATGAGAGAAATTCCTAGGGAGGATGCTTCAGTTAAAAGTTCAATGACAGCATGATATTGTTCCATGTTATTAGTTGTCAATCCTAAGAAAATACCTCTGGAACTCACCAACTCATCAGAGTGGTAAATAACCCAAGCTGTGGAAGAAACGTTATGGGTGTCTCGACTAGCACCATTTGCAAATTCGACAAAGATGGGAAAGGAAGATGTCATCTGTACATGAAAACAAAAGACACGGTATAAGCAGCTAAGGAAAAAACTCAAGCACGCAAAAGAAAAAGACACACCAAACTAAAATACAATAGTGTACAAAGCACGTATGTTAGATTTTCTATGCATAGTACTTTTTTAGGTAAAGTCCGTTCTGAGGCTCACCCAGGGAGATTTCGTCATAGTCCACTAACTCATAAGCGCCTCTATGTAGAACATGTTTCATGATGTAAGGACCCTACCATAGAGGTTCTAACTTACCCGTCCCTAACTTGTCATGAGTCTAGTCATAAACAAGGACTAGGTCTCCTTATACAAAAGTGTGAGGATGGAAAGACTTGTCATATTGATTCTTGATTCATTTTTTATATGTCTCATTAACAAGAGTAGCATAACGACATGTTTCATCCAACCTAGTCAAGTGTAAGAATTGTTCTTCTTAAACAGAAGTGTGGGGCAGGAGTTCTACTTTGATTTTTAAAGAAGGAATTCCGCATTCGATTGGTAAAAAAGCTTCTATACCATATAGTAGCTGGAAAGGAGTGAAACCAGTATCAATTTTTAATGAGGTCCAGTAGGTCTAGAGAGAAAAGAAAATTTGTAGATGCCAGGATGTTTTGTTGGTCCCTACCATCCATTGGATCATAGTTTTTAGGACTTTGTTGATGGCTTCAACTTGTCCATTTGCTTGAGGATATTATGGGGATGAGTTCTCATGGAGAAAACCCAACTTGAAATGCAACTCACTCATCATCTAGTTTTTAAAGTGTTAACCATGATTAGTGACAATGGTGTGTGGAACACAAAAATGAGTGATGATGTGGTTAAAAAGGAAAAGAGTTGCAATATGACCATCATTCAGAGAGGTAGGCATAACCTTATCCAATTTTGTAAAGTAATCGACGACAATGATTATATAACCATGCCCCCTAGCTGAGGTATTCTTACAATCCATGAAATCAATGCCCCATTTGGCAAAGGGGTCGATGGCAACAATGGGATGCAGCGAAGCAGGGTAGGTTCGTGCCTTTTTGTGAAAATCTTGGAAGGGTGGGCATTTTTTGACTGCCTCAATACAATATTTGCAAAATGAGGGCCAAAAGTAGACGGCACGTAAACGCTTCTGAGCAATAGCCATCCCAAAAAGATGACCACCACAGGCTCCAAGGTGACAGTCATTAAACACACGTTCAACCTTTTCATGAGTGAGACACCATCGCAGGATAGTGTCAATGCCGCAACGGTATAAAGTGTCATCGATAATAAGGTAACGACGAGAATGGTGTTGAAGGAAAATCTCCCTGCAAACAGGTAGATCTCCTCAAAGAGCTAGACTCTTAACTCTAAGAAATAAAGTGCTTATCATGGTCACTGACTTCCTTTTAGATCTAGGTGGACTAGTGTGTGACGAGGAAGGAGAAAAGAAGTACCTTTTACCAATGTTTGTCCCTGCATGCTCCGAGTTGAGCTCCAATCTTTCGCTCCTCGATGAGACCTATAGACAAACAAAGTACGACTACTTCCTACTCTATCAAGATTAGTCTGAAATAGGTCTATCTACCAAAGAGACAAATTCATGTGAGATTGAACACGAATTAGAAAGAAACAGGCCAAGCAAACTATATTAATGAGGTCAAAACATTGCTTACAGCCGTAGATTGATTGCAACAATTCTGTCAAGTCCTCCTTGTCTACCCCTTGCTCAAAAGATTCACGATCTGAATGACTATAGCTTCACCAATTGCTCCCTATGATATCATAGGTCTCTTGCTTCCAAGACATATTTCTTCTAGCACCAATTATAAGATCATAAGTTTGGTGTGATTCTCCCTTTTTCCATTCTCTTTCACCATGAGAAAGCTTGCCTATATAGCCTTGGAGAGGCTCAAAAACTTGAGATATCCTTGTGGTGAGTTGAGGATTTCCCTCCTCCAGTTAGAGAAATTCCTTCTAATAATGAAAAGATCCTTCCCCCATTCTTCTCAACAAATCAACTGCTACCTAAAATAGGTAGCGCTCCCTCAAAAGGGCACTCAGAGCGTTATAACGCTCCCTAGTAGTGTATATGGGAGCGCCAACACTCCTGAGGGTAGGAGAGCTCCTGCAAAAGGGCTGAAGTAGTGCTATAATGCTCCCTGATGGCTTATGGGGGGGCGCCAGCACTCCTGAGATAGTTATAGGGGAGCGCTCCCCTCCAAAAACTCATTTTTGGGGGTGCTTTCAGATGGAGAAAGGTTCATAAGCCTGTTGACTCATTTCTCCTCTTCTAAATCAAATGTTTGAGCTGTTTCAAGTGTCCTCCTCATGTCGTTATAGGCACGACATAGACATCATGGTAGTATGCTTTCCTTGACACTTGTGACACTTGTGAGCAACATGAGACACTTGCGACCCTTGTAATGACGACACTTATGACACTATTCAGGTGATTATTTTTTATGTGTAACAGATTACCCCCCAAAGTATGAAGTTAGAAGACATGTACTGATAACTGAAATGATTTGTAGACTTTCAAGCAAGGGTATAAAAGCAGAGAACATGATAGAAGTTGCACACAAACATCCAACAAATATTATGACATGTTTCAAACCCAAGGCAGGCATACCTATGCTTGGGCGATCAAGACTTGCAAGATATGGCCGCCATCAAATACACTGCGGATCCATAATTGTATTGATAAAAAGGTATAGCCATTGAAAATACACTATGGATCTATGCTCTTATGACATGAATTGATCATAGCCACGAAGAATACACAGTGGATATACGAGATGACAAGACATAGCCACGACCAATACAAAGTGGATCTATGTAACAGTATATGTGTCATTGTTTAAGAGAAACTCCATCGCAACCTGGGAAAAGTACATATCAAAGTGATCACTCAACCCAGGGTATTCTTACCGATCTCTATGTAGTAAGAATCTAACCATGTGAATAGATGTCCTGACGTCAAACATGGCAGAAACCACTTGATTACCGGTCAATGATGTAAACCATTAACAAGCACGAGGGAGATCACCATTAATGTCAATGATTCCCAAGGTACCCTAGTGCATTCCAACGAATGTGAATGTATGAGTTGGAGTCGAACATCCGTGGAATCATCCGATCAGAGGTCAAAGATGTAAACCCATTGTCGAACATGAGGAGGCCTGCCATTTAGGCATGCAGGTCCCAAAGTACTAAATGGTTTCTAAGTCTAATTCCTGGATAATGTGTTGAAGTCAACAGGAATAAGCTCGTCAAAGGAGGGCCTTGATGTATCCCCCATCAATGACATGAAACGTACATAGATATGTAATTGGTAGATCAAATGAACATGGACTGACATGGGTATTGAGACAAGGTATTTGTGATGGCTGACTCTCGAGGTGGATACTTCCCTTGAACACTGAGCCAAAACAACAAAAACATGACATGGACCAAAACATGATAATGCAGTGGATACTGTGACTTTCACCGGGTGACCCAAAGGAGTAAGAAAAACTCAAGGGATTGGTTCAGTGTAGAGGTTCAACGGATTATAATGCATTCAAAAGACAAAGTGTCGTGTTCAAGGGCGACTCAAAGAATTTCTTGGTAATGTTCTCAAGAGACTGCTTGGCTTGCTTCTTTCAAATTTTCCCCCATCTAGATATACGAGTACCTCTTTTTAATTTAACGAGATCGAGGAGGGTAACACATGCCTGATATAACTCACCTTCAATAAGTTCCTCTTCCTTTGTTTAACGAACTGGAAGAAGTAAGGGTTCGATCTCATATGGGCCTGTCGATGTTTTATTTAGCGAGTCCAAAGACAGAAAAATCGAAGGTTTTTCATGATTATAGAGTCTGAAAAAACACTTAAAAGAGAACTCTCTCAGTTCCTTTTTCGTAAACTAGTCTGACGAGACCGAAAAAGAGATAAACTATCGCTCAACAGACGTTTTCTTCAAATACTTTAACGAGCATGAAGATAAAAAGGTCGCTCGGTAATCGTTTCATGTTTAGAGAGTCTGAAAAGAACTTAAAGATGACTCCAATGTTGTCTTTTTTCATAATGTTAGTCTCACAAGGCTGAAAAAGAGATAAATTATCACTCAAAATATGCCCTTTCAAACCGTTTAACGACTGGAAAAGGAAGCAAGATCACTCAGCAATATTTTCATGTTTAGAGAGTCTGAAAAGAGCTTAAAGGAGACTCCAGTGGGTTCCTTTTTGGTGTATCCATACATGTCTGAAAAAGAGATAAAAGTCTACCTGGATGCATTCTCATGTATGTACGAGCACAAGAAAGAACAAAGACTAATATCGGTATGCCCCCAGCGTGAAATCTAGTGGCTTAGCTCTAGAAATATCATCAAAGGATAGAGACATGCCCTCCAAGTTTCAATTCATTCACCGGCTCTAAGTTCGTCACCAATTTCTCTAGTACATGAGAAAAAGGAGAAGGGTGGATGAAAAGAAGGTTCAAGAGAGATGATTGTTTCATTTTTTAATGAGCTTGACATAAGAAAAGAACTATGCTCAGGACCTCTGTTTCATTTTTTAACGAGCTTTCCAAAGAGAAGAGAAACTATGCTCATGGCTTTGTCCTGATCATGGCTTCCAAGAGGGTAACGCTCTGGAAGGATACCATGTCAAGGGAAAAAACTCGGTCATGGCCTCTAGGAGATCTTCACTAGATGGAAGATAATGACTCGAGAAGGAACACATGTTGAGGTTCACGATAGGAGTAAGGATATCGGGCTCTAATAACCCTACCGAAGAGATCAACATGTCAACTACTGGATCCAAATCATCAGAAGTTGAGGTCATGGGAGACAATGCCACATAATTGACATGCGGCAGGGGCGATACTATATGCATATAAGAACCACTTAGGGAGGTAACCCAATTGGGGCCGATGAATTAAAGTTGATCAATAGTCACAATTCTTCCATCGTGAGGGAAAGATATCACACGGAAAAGGGTGGTTACAAGAGATTTCATAGCATAGACATAATCCCTCCCAAGGAGTAAAGTGAAATCCAAGGGGTCTCATACTACCATGACATCGATAAAGACAGTTTTCCCTCCCAAAGTTACAGGAAACTGAGGAAGGATCCCTAAAGGTTGACTAGTTCTTCTGTTAAAA
>ML812212.1:26812-37081 GCA_009831015.1 Picea engelmannii
GCTAAAGAATGTATTGCTCCTTGTATCCTCATATTGTGCTATCATTTATTCCATGAAAATTGTCCAAGTGATGAGTGATTTGCGAGAACAAAGCCATCGATACCATACAAATTGATTTGGTTTTAAATATAAAGAAGAAATTCCTACCTTTTGTGTATGTGACACATTATGTAGATCAAAGAATTGCTCCATCTAAAGTATCCATGTGATTGGGTCCTCCCCATCAAACTTCCTCATATCGATATTAGGAATGTGGTTGGTCTTCAACCCAAAGTTGGAGTTTCTCCATTTTTGATTCACCTTCCTTGTGTCCTGATCATGAATTTCATGGGATGCATTTTCACTTTCAGGTGTCTTCTCTATTACGAATTGTTTCAATACTTCCATGATCTCCTCTTTTAAACCATCCATCTTTGCCTCCAACTTAGCTTTCATGTCTTGTAGTTCATCTTTTGTTACTATCTTTTTCACCTTCATCAAGAGTCCAAGAACCACCTTCACCTTGATTTTGAGGTGGTTCTGCTAGACAATCTTTCTTCTGTTGTATCTCCCAAGTTTTGGCCCATCTGGGTATAAAAATTTCTTTTATGTAGTTCTCTGATATTTATTCTTTGCAATGCCACAAGTCTGATCAAAATTGGATGTGCCAAGTGGAATTTATGGTAACTTCCCCACAACTTTCTGATTTTTGTCCTTTCCAGGAGATCTCACTTGTATAGCATGCCCCACAAAGAATAATTGATATAAAATTATGAAACTCGTACCATAAATACTACAACCTTTCCAAGATCCAATGAAACCAGTCTCACTCAATTTGGATACTCTAGGAAGAAGTTATGATTGTTTTACCTGGAACACATTGTTGAGACTAGTCAGATACCCTATATTCCACAGGGTGTATCTACAAATGTAAGATGACCCAGAAGATGAACGTTTTACCACATATATCTTACTAATTTTGGTGAATATCCTCTGGATTTTAGGTTCTGAAACGTTACAGAAACATGTTTATAGTGAACATTCTGCAATGACTCAGTTCATGATGATTCCAGAACCCTGTCTTGTACAGGCTGTATCTATGAAAGTATAAGGCCTTAGGAGCTAAAATTGCTACCCAACGTACCTTTATCCAACTACTAAATATCCTCCAAGCTGTTCCTTTTGAAATTTTGTAGAAAACAAGTTATAGTGAAAATTCCAGGGAGTCTCAGATGTAGCAGTGAAACCCCAAGACCTTGAGCTCTGATACCATATGTTAAGAACCAAATATCAATGTAGCATAGAAAAACCTCAGAATAAGTACTCAAAACCTTGAAAAAGAGATAATTTTAGATAATAAGAAACTTCGAGGGGGCAATCTCCTTTTACCCCACATAAATGTTCAAGTACAAGATGATTCCAAATGAAAATGTCTTCTTGGTATATATAGGAGACTAGGAGGTATAATTACAACTAATGGAATAAAGATGACATAAATAAAATAACATTACTAATGTAATATTCCCCAATTAAGGGGTAATGAGACAATATTAGGGATTAACAATATTCCTTTGATTTGAACCTGGTATTTGTTTGCTTTCCTCGTTGACAATGCTTTCATAAAGTGTTGGTTGGTTTCGTGATTTGGGGCATTACTCTGACTGCTTCTCTTTTGCTAACTTTGACAAGGTTATCAAAATGCATGTGACCCATTCTCCTGTACCATAGCCAAATTTCATCTTCCTTTCCTAGACAATACTTTTCATTTCCAATTTCACTTAACACATATATGTTGTTTGAAGTTCTAGCAGCTGTACTGACCAATTTCCCTGAACCTTCTCTTCTTATCTCACACTTATGTGAATTAAAAGTAACTTTATGACCTTGGTCACACATTTGAATCACACTTAGAAGATTATGTTTCATATATTCTACCAGTAGAACATTTTGTGCCTTTTTATTCTTATTCCCAATTCGGTCTGTGCCTTCTCCAATGATTTTGGTTGAATTATCATTTTCGAAGGAGACTGATCCATTTCTTTCCTTTCGCAATGTAATAAATTTGTCTCTATCACCGATCATGTGTTTTGAACACCCACTGTAAACATACCAACCGTGTTTCTTCTTCTTTTCTTGTAGAGTGACTGTGCATAATTCATTGCTATATTGATCTTGCTTTCTTATCCATGTCATTTTATGAGGTTCTTGTCTGTGACTGTTGTTATTTTGTTGAGGTTCTTTAGGAGGGATTGTCATTCTACAATTTTTGGCCATGTGTCCAAAATTGTTACATTTGTAACATTCCACTTTAGTGCTTAAAGATTCAAACCGGTTGTAACTTCTTCTTTGTGTTTCACTAGGTATTCTTGAGTAACCCCTTTGTGTATGACTCTCAAAGTTGTTATTGTTCCTATTGTTAGCTCTGCAATTCACAACTTTATGTCCAAAATTATTACATGCATAACATAAACCAAAAAACATAGTTTGATACCTGGGAGTTGAAGATCTTCTAAAAGAAGGTGATCTTATGAATCCTTCTCATTCTTGAGGCCTATATGATTTTTGTTGATTATGAAATCTGAATCTTCTCGGTGGAGGAGTGTCCCTGTAATCTTCCTTATACATATTCCTATCCCCTTTGATTGTTTCTGCATATCTTTTTGGATTTGTTTTTTGCTCTGTTGTTTTGGAGATTGATCCCTTTTCTATCTGAGTGTATCCAAGTCCAGACTTGTCAAGATGAGATTTTTGACTGTTGATAATGTCATCCAAAACTTTTGAGCTATTCTGCATATTTTTCTTTTGAATATCCTTTCTTAGTGTAACAATATTTCCTTCCAAGTTTACAATGATATTGTCCCTTTCTTCTAGTTGTTCTTTGAGTGCTTATTCAATTATTTTATCTTCTTCTATTTGAACCTTCAATCTTGTAATCATTTGTTCTAGTTCTCGAGTGTCTTTTTTTTTGTCTAGTTCTTCTTGTAGTTTCTTGTTTTTCTTCTTTTCTCTTTTGATAACTTCTATGGAAAACATTAATTCTTCTCGATAGTCAACTTCTTCCTCCTCAATTCCATCTTCAACTTCTTTATATCATTATTCGGCTTCTTCATATTCTTCTTCAGAGTCTTATTTGTCAAAATCTTTTACTGCCATGAATAGAACTCTTCTCGTCTCACTGTCACTGATTTCATCTTCATCTGATGATGACATGTCTTCTTTGATGCATAAGTTTTTCTTTAAATCTTTCTTTGTAGTTCTTTTTCCTTTATATTCGTGCTTGCCTTTTGAGTAACCTTCATCATTTCTCTTTTTATAATGAGGACATTTGTTAGCAAAATGACCAATACCATGACAATTAAAATAAATTAAAGGAAGCTTACCTCTATACCTACCATTGGTTCCCTTGTTCAGTCTTTTGACGAAGTTGGCCACTTCTTCATAATCTTCCAAGACGTCATTGTTGCTACTATATTCTTCTTCTTCCTTTTTCTTTTGTTTTGATCTTTTAGATGCTTTGAAGGTTGCTTCTTTTACATATGGATTTTTCTATTCAGTTCTCATTTCACATGCTGTGAAGATTCCATGCAGTTCATCCATGCTTATTGAGTTCAGATCCGATATTTATTCTAGTGCTGATATCTTAGGGTTGAATATCATACGAAGAGATATTAGTACCTTTCGAACAATTACAGATTCTTCGATTTCTTCTCCCAATCCTATGATTGCATTCACTATTTTGTCAACTCTTAAGAAGTAGGCTGCAATATTTTCATCTTCCTTCATTTTAAGTTGTTCGAACTGACCTCTATAAGTTTGAAGTTTTGTTGCTTTGACTTTTGTATCTCCTTCATAAATATTTCGAAGCTTGTCCCAAATATCTTTTGCAGATTTACAATGTGAAAATTTGGTGAATATTGTTTCACTGAGACCATTCAGAAGTGAATTTGTAGTTTTGGAATTATTCTGACCAAGTTTCACTGCTTTATCATTTGTTGATGGAACTGCTGGTACTGTGTATGCATCTACAATTGATTTCCAAATTTCAAACCCCTGTACTTGTATATATGTCTTCATCCTTATGCTCCAAAAAGCATACTTTTGTCCATCAAAGTGTGGTATTCCATTTTTATATGAGTTAGTACTCTCCATGATCTACCTTCCAGTGGTTAAATTGATTTCTAAAGGAACCTGCTTGGATCTTCCCTCAGGTTTTAGCGTGAGAAACTAGGGGGTTGGAGCCTCCTGTTGAAAAGTCAACAAGAAACATGTGTCTAATTTAGTTTTCCATTAATTAAATTAGAAAATAAATATTAATCTATTATCTCATTCATAACTGAGTGATTTGGAATTGTAACAGAATTATAAGTGTAGTTAAGTGAGTTAAGCTTAGTTGTATTAGTGTGAGTTCAGTGAATTAATTATTCATTAATTCACAATCAGTTAAATCGCATGCAACTGAATATTCGCCACGGTTAACTACATGCATGTCATTCCAATGGACACCAGTTGAGATAACAGGTGAAAGGGACAGTTTGGCTATCAGTTGTGATTTGTTCACACATGTAGTGGATATGCTTATGAGCATGTGCAAACGAGGCAATTGAATTTATTCGATTCATTGTGAGAATTTAGATTGCAGAGTTTGTGCAGAGGAGGCAACCTGTATGGACACAGGAATTGGCGCATGTATTTTCTAATTTGTGTATGACAATGTGAGACGATTGTATTGTACTGAGAGCTCTTGGATTAGAGTTTTGTATGAGATTATTTCATGATTCATGATATACATAATATATGATAGTGGGGTTCTTAGATTTACGCTTTCCCGGTAAAACTTCTGTGTTGTGTGTTATTGATATTTCACTTTGTGCATTGTGGTTGTGATCGTGGTTTAAATTGCTTCCGCAAAAGTAATAGCAGAAGTGATTTTGTATTTAACAATAGTGGAACTTGTTAGATCAGGAGAATCGCAGGAATACATTAATTTGTATCGAAATTTCTACATGGTATCAGAGCTACGGAGGCCACGGAGTCACGGAAGTGAGGTGCGAACATAATTGCATTCTCGCAGGTCCCGTCTCTAGCAGGGTGCGAACTCTAGTACTGAAAACTTCCTGTGTTTTCAATAACAAAAATTCTCGCAGGAAAATACACTAGCAGGGGGTGAACCTCCCTCACCCTAACAGTGGAGCAGGGTGCGAACTTCCAGGGCATTCTCGCAGGTGAATACACTAGCAAGGTGCAAACTTGATAGGAAAGTTCGCAGGCTATACACAGGCAGGGTGCGAACTCCCCTCAGGTTTCTCTTAGGTAGGGTGCGAGCCTCCCAGGGCAAGGGGAAAGTGAAGGGGTTGAGTTTTGGGTTGGATAACATTCAAATTTGAAAGATTTTCTTGGTGCGACACTTGATTCAAGATCGAAATGTCTTTCAATGGCTTGAGGTTGGAGTATGCACTCAAGGGAAACTCTAACTACATTGCATGGAAGGAAAAGATGGAGGCAGTGCTCGAAGACAATGGCTTGAAGGGTTACATTGATGTAGATGTTCCTAAGCCGGATGCAACAGACACTGCAAATCTTGATGCATGGAAAAAGAAAGTGGCGAAGGCGAGGAGGATTCTATTGGAGGGAGTACGAGACCACATTGTCTCAAGTCTCCATGGGAAAACCACACCATATGCAATGTGGAAGGTTTTGACAGATATGTTCCAAAATAGCAGCGACCATAGGAAATTGGTGCTCAAAGATAAACTCACGAAGATTAAGATGGATAAAGGTGACACCATTCCAAAATATCTCACAAAGTTTGTCCAATGTCGGGATGAGCTTGGAAGTGTGGGAATAACAGTCGCTGTTGATGATTTGGTGAGCTTGGCGCTCCTAGGGCTTCCTAAGAGTTGGAACAGTTATCATGACTCTGTCAATGGAAGGGAAAAATTACCAGATTGGGAATGACTATGGTCGGATCTGGTGCAAGAGGAGTTCAGGAGGAATACTAGAGATGGATCTTCATCAAAGAGTGATGATGAAGAGGACTGTTCTTTGACTGCCAAGGCAAGGAAAGGAAAAGGGAAGAAATTCCAATCAAATTATGAGTCTAAAGTCAAGAAGCTGGATTTGTCCAAAGTGAAGTGTTTTAACTATCCACAAAAGAAGAAGAACAAGACGGTTGCTAGAGCTGCAAATGGTGAGGCTCTTGTCTCACAAATTGAGCTTGACTTCACTTTGATCGCATGCATGGATTCAAGTGCATCAGGATCGGTGTGGTATTTGGATAGTGGTGCTTCCTTCCACATGATGGGAGATAAAGAGTCTTTCATTGACTTGGAGGAGAAAGATATCAGAATGCATATAGAGATGGACGATGATGGAAAATACAATGAAACTGGTATTGGTACCATTACCTTTCAGAGGGAGTCAGGTAAACCATTTCAATTGAAAATTTTTATGCATGTTCCAGGTCTGAAGAAAAACTTGGTCTTAGTCGCAATGTTGGAGGACAGAGGCTATGATGTTGTTTTTAGAAGTGGTATAGCCTACCTGCGACATAAAGCAATAGGTCAAGTCAAGAAGATAGGGATTCGAGTTAAGAATCTCTACATGCTGCAGGTAGATGGCTATGGTGCCATGATAGGCAAGGAAGAAACAGTGGTGAGACGGGATGAGGGCGAATTATGGCATAGGAGATTGGGCCATATTCATCATGGAGCCTTGAAGATCATGCAACAAATATCTACTAGACTTCCAAGGGGAACACTTGCTCAGTCAGATCAGTACAAGGGGTGCACCCTGTGGAAGCATGTAAAGTCCACCTTTCATGAAAAGGAGAACCGTGCTTCGGTAATCTTGGAGAGAGTTCACACGGATGTCTGTGGACCATTCTCGGTTGCTTCAACAACAAAACACAGGTATTATGTTATTTTTGTTGATGACTTTTCTCGTAAATGCTGGATATTCTTCATGCAGAAGAAGGATAAAACATTCTCAAAGTTCTATGAGTTTAAAGCATTGGTGTAGAAAGATTCGGGGAAGAAAGTGAAGGCTCTAAGGAGCGATAATGGCGGAGAATACATCTCTAACGAATTCAAATAATTCTGCAACAGAGAAGGAATTCGAAGAGAACTCATAGCGCCTCATAACCCACAGCAAAATGGAATTGCGGAGAGAAAGAACAGAACGATCGTGGGTGCAGCACGAGCGATGTTGCATGATCAAGGCCTACCATTTCATTTGTGGGTAGAAGCATGCAATACTGTGGTTTATGTGTAGAACTATTTTCCTCATAGAGTACTTGGCATGACTACACGTGAAGAAGCTTTTACTGGTAAGAAACCTGATGTTTCTCATTTTAAAATTTTTGGTTCATCTGTTTATGTGCATGTAAACAAGGATGCCAGGAAGAAGCTGGAACCGAATGCTGAAGTTGGGATATTTGTGGGGTACACAGAAACACCCCATAATTATCGTGTGTATTTTCCAAACAATAAGATGACTGTTATGCGACGGGATATAAAATTCGATGAAGGGAAAGCCATGTGGTTGTCGCTTGAGAGGGAGCTAGACTTGCATATAGAAGAGGAACTGTTGGTTCCCAAGGATGAGTCTCAAGATGTGGATCAGCCACATGAAGAGGTTCATAGAGTGGAGGAAACCACTCAAGAAGAGCCATCCATCATAAATGGCAGAAAGTGCACCACGGAAGCTGATAGATTGATACTAGATGTTGCACAGAATATAGGAGCCCCTATTTCACAGCGTAGGTAGAGACAGTCTCCTGATCGATTTGCTGGATACATGGCTCTTATGAGAAAATGTATTGTGACTAAACCATCTTCCTTTCAGGAAGCAGTGCAGGACCCCACTTGGGTTCATTCTATGGTAGAGGACTATGACTCCATTGTCAAAAACAGTGTATGGGAAATTGTCCCAAGACCGATTGATAAATCAGTGGTAGGTTCGAGATGGATCTACAAGGTAAAACAAGCTACCGATGGGAGTGTGGAGAAATACAAGGCTAGGTTTGTGGCCTGGGGCTTCTCACAGATCGAGGGGATAGATTATGGTGAGACCATTGCACCTGTCACAAGGTACTCTTCCATAATATCCATCCTTGCACTCTCAGTGCAGATGGGCTGGCGTATTCATTAGATGGATGTAAAAACTGCATTCCTCAATGGGATCATTGAGGAAGAAGTGTACATTGAGCAACCAAAAGGTTTTGAGACCTTTGATAGAGAGTCACATGTGTGCAGACTCAAGAGAGCACTATATGGGATGAAACAAGCACCCCGTGCTTGGTACACTCAGATAGACAGCTATTTCACTGGATTGGGCTTCACCAAAAGTGAAGTAGATGCAAACCTATACCAGTTTGTGGTGGAGGGTAAGATTTTAATCATTGTGCTTTATGTTGATGATTTAATACTTACTGGTGATGAGTAGTTGTTCCACTCATGCAAGGAGGACCTTGCAAAGGAGTTTGAGATGAAGGATTTTGGCGTTCTTCATTATTTCCTTGGTTTGGAAATATGGCAGCGACATGGTGAACTTTTTGTGTCTCAAGGAAAGTATACCAAGGAGATACTGGGTAAGTTTCACATGGAGGGATGCAAACCCATGGATACTCCTCTTCCAGGAAATTGGAGGAAAGAGGATGCTACTTCTGGAGAGGTAGTGGATGCTACTGTCTATCGATATTTAGTAGGTTCACTAATATATTTAGTGAATACGAGGCCGAACATTTTCTATGCGGTTAACTAGCTAAGTCAAGTGATGGTTAAGCCTACCAAACTCTTTTGGAAGGCAGGGAAGCATGTCCTAAGATATCTGAAGGGCACATCTGAGTATGGATTATGGTATAGACAGACGGATGAGGTGAAGTTGCATGGATTCACAGATGCAGATTGGGCAGGAAGCCCAATGGACAGAAAGAGCACATCATGAGGGATCTTTAGTATTGGATCTACAGTTGTTTCTTGGTACAGCAGGAAACAAAGATCTGTGGCACTTAGTTCAGCGGAAGTGGAATACATGGCAGTGAGCCAAGCTGCATGTGAGGCTATCTAGATGAGGAAGATCTTGGTTGGTTTGTTTGGTTCTCACTTAGATCCGACAGTGATTTATTGTGATAATAAGAGTTGCATTAAACTCTCGATTAATCATGTGTTTCATGACATATCTAAGCATATAGATATCCGGTATCATCATCTCAGAGATTGTGTGCAGCGGAAGATCATGTTGCTTCAATACATTCCTATGTAAGATCAGGATGCAGACATTCTGATGAAGGCGCTCACCAGGAGAAAATTCGAATATCATAGAGACAGGATTGGGGTGAAGGATAATCCCTTTCTTGTTGAGAGGGAGTGTTGAAAAGTCAACAAGAAACATGTGTCTAATTTAGTTTTCCCTTAATTAAATTAGACAATAAATATTAATCTATTATCTCATTCATAACTGAGTGATTTGGAATTGTAACAAAATTATAAGTGTAGTTAAGTGAGTTAAGCTTAGTTTTATTAATGTGAGTTCAGTGAATTAATTATTTATTAATTCACAATCAGTTGACTCGCATACAACTGAAGATTCACCACGGTTAACTACATGCATGTCATTCCAATGGACACCAGTTGAGATAACAGGTGAAAGGGACAATTTGGCTATCAGTTGTGATTTGTTCACACATGCAGTGGATATGCTTATGAGGATGTGAAAACGAGGCAATTGAATTTTTTCGATTCATTGTGAGAATTTAGATTGCAGAGTTTGTGCAGAGGAGGCAAGCTGTCTGGACACAAGAATTGGCGCATGTGTTTTCTAATTTGTGTATGACAGTGTGAGACGATTGTATTGTACTGAGAGATATTGGATTAGAGTTTTGTATGGGATTGTTTCATGATTCATGATATACATAATATATGATAGTGGGGTTTTTAGCTTTATGCTTTCTCGGTAAAACTTTTGTGTTGTGTGTTATTGATATTTCACTTTGTGCATTGTGGTTGTGATCATGGTTTAAATTGCTTCCGCAAAAGTAATAGTAGAAGTGATTCTGTATTTAACAATAAAGGAACTTGTTAGATAAGGAGAATCACAGGAATACATTAATTTGTATCGAAATTTCTACACCTCCTTCCAATTGTAGCTGGAAAACAAAGGAAGTTGGTGCTTCCAATGAATGTAATTCTTCAAGACATATAAGATAAATCATTTCGTGGTTTTCTCCTGATTTGGGTTTCCACGTAAAACACTGGTGTACTGTGTATGTGTGTGATTGTTCATTTCTTATTG
>ML812212.1:37131-48253 GCA_009831015.1 Picea engelmannii
AAACAAAGGAAGTTGGTGCTTCCAATGAATGTAATTCTTCAAGACATATAAGATAAATCATTTCGTGGTTTTCTCCTGATTTGGGTTTCCACGTAAAACACTGGTGTACTGTGTATGTGTGTGATTGTTCATTTCTTATTGCTTATTATTGGATAATAATTAAGCATTGATATAACACTTGGATTTTTTGGAGAAAAAGGATTATAATTACGCTATTACTAATTCACCCCCCCTCTCAGTAATCCAACAACCACATGGATGTCTTTCCCTTGAGTTGATAGATAGAAATTCTACCTTCTTCATGAGAAGAATAATTATGAAATTGAAAATACTTTCTCATTCCCAACAACCATGTCTCTGCATCTTCATCCTTCTTGTTCTCACCATCAAATGTAGGAGGTTTGATTTTGTTCATTTCTCCTCGTAGGTCATCCACCCCAGAACCATTATGATTCCTAATAGGGGATGGACTTGATATGTTGTGTGCTCTCTTATTGGAATGCCTTGGGGAGTGGTGGTGATGTCTTCTAACACTTTTGGTTCTTGTTTTCTCATCAGGAGGCCTGTGAATTCCATATTTTCTTGAGCCACTCTCCTTGTCCAATTTCTTTTCTATTTGGTTCAAGCTCTGCATTAAATTCATGTTAAATTCATCCTATTGATCCTTGGATTTTATAAACCTTTCATTATTATCTTTATGGCTTTGGACATCCTTCTACAAATTTTTAATGGTCTCTTCCATATTCATGTTTTTATTCCTTTCATCTCCATGTCCATTGGAGTTTGTTCCTTCAATTCCCAAATGGACATCCATCCCTCTAATATCATCCTCCTGACTGTAAGTCCCCTGTGCCTCTTCCATTCCTCTGGACTCTATGATGATATTGATCTGATCTATTTTTTGTTAACTCTGCAAAATGTGTAGCCAACAAAACTTTGTCAGGCTAATTGTTTCAACAATTTAATGAAAATATGAACCATTCTGGTTCAATAATATATATCAGAATTGCTTCTTCTGATTTCCTAGAAAATTGAATTCCCCAATCAATTTTCTAGGTCTATATTTAGATCCTACTTTCCAATACCTTTCCAACACCTTCTCCCATGCTCAATTCTGAGTCTCGAGAAAAACATTATGGCTATTTGAACATTGTCCATTAATTATTATTATTATTATTATTATTTTCTGTTCATTTTTCAACTTGGCACAACTCTGCGTTGTAATATGCATTTTTGCACCTACTCCTTTGGATTTTTCATAGGATCTCAATTGGTTTTCTTCATATACATATTATGAACACTCTGTCGAAGTTACACATCATTCTGGGTTATGGGCTGCTAGTTACAACGTGCTGAAGTTCTAGGCCAAATTACCATATTGTAACTGGTATGTTACATATACCTTCTTTTCCATTTTAAATATTTTTAACATGCCCAAAAATTTAATTCATCCATATTAATGTATTCTATGTTTCAATATATTTCCATTGACTACTCCTACACCTCAATCTGATTTCAGAGTAGAAAGTTATGGCTCTTTGAAGTTAGATGGGTCTTAAAATTTACCCTTCACTATTTGTGCTGTAAATATCTCATAAAAGCTTCGTTTGAAGATCTATTTACACCATTAGAAAGCTCTCTCCGAGCTATTTTATTTGGGATGCAAAGATAGAGTGTGCCTTGGCACACTCTTTTCTTGTGGTTTTTGAGTAGCTAAAAATGTTCTGAAGGGCCTCAAAAATGCGCTGCAAAAAGATGACGTTCAAATGATATAAAACGTCACATAAAATCATTGGTTTTCTACTCTTATTCACCATTCAAACAACTTCGTGTAGAAAAATTTCAACCTGTAACCCATATTTACCATGCGCAACAACAAAACAAGGTAAATCGTGCTTCACGCACTTTAAAACCACTGTGTATCACTTCTATGTCACGCAAATAACTTGCGTGCACTACTTTTATGCCGCATGCCAATATCCATCACGCACAGTTTTGGTTCTTGCACTATTTCCTATTGCATGCAGTTTTTGCATCGCATGCTAGTATTCCACATGCATTATACTCTATGTGATACACCATGCCAAATTTTAGTACACCTCCACCATGCACCAAAATTCTACACACACCACTAACTAAATTGTCGCGCGACAACATATACCCACATTGCACATGCACCAACAAAACACCTCTGCACTCTACCAACACTGCGCACACCACACGCATCATTATTATCTATGTGCACACTGTGAAATTCTAACTTTATCGTTCCCTCTTGTACACCAACATTTTTTCGCATGGCGCCAATATTTAGCACGCACACCCGCACATTAACAATTTCCCGCGTGACACCAAAATTTAGCGCACACACCCACACACTAACATTTTTCCGCATGACACCAAACTTTAGCGCGCACACCAGCACACCAATATCTTTCCACGTAGTGCCAAATTTTACCTATCACAAAATTTTCACTGCGCATCATGCATTTTTAGTGCGCCCACCTATGCACATTCATTTTTATGCGCATCAATTCAACGTGAATTCCACTGTAGAAATTGGGGCTTTTGGCTTAACTGTTTCCCCAATTTACCATAGACATTCTGCAACCATGAAATTTGTTCCATTTCACCCTGATAACACCAGTTCAACCTTTGTAACAAAAAATCGTTGTGGGTTGACATTTTTGGAACGAATTTCCCCAAAAATCAATTCACGAATTGAGAATTTTGATTACAAAATTCACTCCATGTGTTGTGGATTCACTGTAACTTCAAATTCTACCAATTCCGGGTTTGCGTTTGTTAGAACAGATATTAACTCAATAATATCTTAGCACATGGCCTAATTTCTTAATTTTCCCATGAATCTAACAATCGAAATTGGGGATTTTTCCCAATTCCGCTCAATTGTTGTTTCTTTTTACCATGGACACTCTACAACTCAAAATTTGACCATTTTGAAATTAATCCTCTGTGAAATTTGCTTCACTCAACTTGCTCGGCCCATCCAGGCTTAGTGTTGAAAACTGCAGCTCTGATACCATATTTTAACGTGCCCGTCCATCCATGCTGGGCCACACTATGCTAGAGAACTCTTTCATTCTCTTTGCGGAACATACTATAACATACCCAGTATCCCACTGAGCTATGCCACATAAATTTTTCGAACTGCATGCAATTAAAATATATACACACAAAATTTTTGCAGAAACATATATATAAAACGTAAACAACCAAATACATCTGTAAATGCACAGATTCACACTAAAATAATAGTAAACATATACATGTTATGCATATACAAGAAATACCCATAAAAATAAACACAGTTATAACCATACATATGATAACCCATAAAAATAAGCATGTAAATAACAATACAACATATAAATTTATCACACAATTAGCACTTATCTTGGTAAGAATTTCACCAACTGTGTGCAGACCTTCCATGAACCTCCTAGCCTTAGACCACATTGTTCATCACTCTAAACAGTGAGTCACCCCTGAGATGGGACTAAACTCCACTCAGGTAAAGGGATTCCATTCCAGGCTAAAGGCTCATAGACAAAAAGAAAGACTCTATCTCAGGTGCCAACTCAAACTAACAACCTACAATCCCTCATTCCCCACATGTCTGTCCCACCCAGTAAGTGTGTCCCTTCTCTGCTCAACAGTCCTTCGGCTACCCCACTTCCTTTCCGGGCTTTAGCAACAGGTTGGACAAGAAGTCTTAGAGAACTGTAGATGTAGTTTAGCACCTTCAAGAAATTAATTGCCAACAATTATCTGACCCAAAGAATTGCTCACGAGCTTGACAACCCACCTCTTTAATATCCCACGGTCCTGACAACCCGCTTCTTCAGTCTAGCTCCCAAGCTAACCAGATACACCAACACAAAATGGCTATGGATATAAGTTCAAGTACAGTAATGAAGATATGAAAGATGGCTCAAGTGCATGCTCATGGATGATTCACTCGATGACTGAATGATGGAAGGAATGATGGGAAGAATCAAGGAAAATATGGGAAAATGAACTAAGTCCCAACAAAATCTATGCATATCCCCAACTTGACACTTGTCATGTTGGGAGCTACTTTGGCCTACTTGTCCCCAACTTTAGAACTTAGGATAAAATAATTATACATACTTTATGATTTAAGAAATATTAATATAATATTCCCTTTTGGCTTAAGCTCCCCATCTTAGCCCCTTTTCCTTAATTTTTAGGCCCCTCCCTTTCCCTAACTAGTGGAGTTTAGTCCCCCATACTCTTTTATCGTGATTGGTATGGGCACAACGATGTATTTTATATCAATGATGAGACATATACAAAAATAGGCTCACTGGCCTTTAACATCTAGGCTCTCCAGCCTAATCAAAACATAAGCATAATATCTTATAATAAATAGCTCACCAGCCTATAAAACACAACATAAATACAAAAGGCTCCCTGGCCTCAATATCACGCGCACTCAAGTTGTTGCGTGTGGTATTCAGGAATGTGCACACTTCATCATTTTACTGCGCAGTACAAGCATGCACTATGCCATGGAATGTGCATACAAAATGATATCAAACAACTCACCAGCTTAAGTACGTTTTCATTTACATTAAAATTGGGTTCGGCCTAGGGATATTACATATTGGTCATTTTGCTAACAAATTCTCTCATAAGAAAAAGAGAAATGATGAAGGTTACTCAAAAGGCAAACAAATATATAAAGGAAAAATAACTACAATGAAAGTTTTCAAGAAAAGATTATGCACCAAAGAAGATATCTCATCATCAGATGAAGATGAAGTCAGTGATAGTGAGACAGGAAGAGTTATATTCATGGAAATAGAAGAATATGATAAAGAAGACTCAGAATACGAATACGAAGAATCCAAAGAAGAATATGAAGAAGTCGAAGAATAAATTGAAGAGATAGAAGTTGACTACCGAGAATAATTGATGTGCGCCATAGAAGTTATCAGAAGATAAAAGAAGAAAAACAAGAAACTACAAGCATAACTAGACAAGAAAGAACACACTCAAGAACTAGAAAAAATTATCACAAATTTGAAGGTTCAAATAGAAGAAGATAAAAGAATTTAAGAAGCACTCAAAGAATAGCTAGAATAAAAGGACATGATCATTGGAAATTTGGAAGCTGAGATTGTAACATTAAGAAAAGATATTCAAAATAAAAATATGCAGAATAGCTCAAAAGTTTTGGATCACATTATCAACAGTAAAAAATCTCATGTTGACAAGTCCGGACTTGGATACAATCAGACAGAAAAGGGATCAAGATAAAAAAAAACAAAGAAAGAAACATATCCAAAAAGCTATGCATAAACAATCAAAGCAGATAGGAAGATATACAAGGAAGATTACAGGGATACTCCTCCACCGAGAAGATTTAGATTTCAGAATCAACAATAGACAAATAGGCCTCAAGAAGAAGAAGGATTCATAAGAGAACCTCCTTTCATAATATCTTCAACTCCTAGGTATCAAACTATATGTTTTGGTTCATGTTATGCATGTAATAATTTTGGATATAAAGTTGTGAATTGCAGAGATAACAATTGTTAAGCCCTAATATTGGCTCATTACCCTTTAATTGGGGCATATTAGATTAGTAATGTTATTTTATTTATGTCGGCTTTAGGCCATTAGTTGTAATTATACCTCCTAGTCTCCTATATATACCAAGGAGACAATTTCATTTTGAATCATCTTGTACTTGAACATTTAAGTGGGGTATGTTGTTCCAGAGTCTGTACTTAAGGCTTCGAAGTACAGTGTCTAGGCATCCGAAAGTGGGTAAAGGGTAGAGAAGAGAGAAACGTTAATCTTCGGTAAGGGAAACTAGGGAATATTTCTGTGTTGGCATTGTCTAGCTTCCAACTATTCCTAGATGTTTATATCCTATTCAATCGCTGCCCATGAACGTTCGAGTTTAACCCAGGTAGTGGTTGTTTTAAGAATGGTATCGAAAAGGTTTAAGGCAATGTGCATTTGATTTGATAATCCAGGTTCGATATTGGGTTGTGTTGGTATAGGGACAGTCATGGAGGAACAATAAAATAAGAAAACTTCAGAGGGAAATTAAGTGTTGTCTCAATTCGGTCGTATAAAAGAGAGTTTACGGTTCCAAAAATAAAAACGGGGTGCAAATCAAAGGCTCTTTCCCGTAATTGGGTTATATTTTAATAAAATGTGTGAGGTGGGAGAAAACATTTAGCTGTCTATACAGTCAGGCTCCTATCAAGGGAGAATCTCACGTATAAACAGAAGAAGAAAAATGTAAGGAAATAACCCGATAAAGCATAAAATATATATAGAATTCTGAAAGTGTTGACTGGTCTTACATCTGTTGATAGCTGGTACAGAGGAAAAATAGTAAACAATATAGAAAACCAAAATTCATTCTCTATAGTAGAGGTTGTACTAAATTATAGCGAAGAATTCATCAGACACAAATATGAAATGAAACAAAATATGAGATACAAGAAAACAAGCTCATAACACAGTTGTGACGGAATTGAGAATCTTCAGATTTGCTTTGTATTAACTCTCAAAATGTAAAAAATCTATTACAATCGACACAAAAAGGTCCAACATTTTTTCTTTCTTTCTATGGTATATTTATACAGTTTTACAATAAGATGGAATCTCAATCGTTGCAAAATTTTCAGTTTTGATAGGTGTTGAAGGAAAATCTCCCTACGGACAGGTAAATCTCCTCAAAGAGCTAGACTCTTAACTCTAAGACAGAAAGTGCTTATCATAGTCACTGACTTCCTTTTAGATCTAGGTGGACTAGTGTGTGAGAAGGAAGGAGAAAAGAAGTACCTTTTACCAACATTTGTCCCTGCACGCTCCGAGTTGAGCTCCAATCTTTTGCTCTTCGATAAGACCTGTAGACAAACAAAGTACGACCACTTCCTACTCTATCAAGATTAGTCCGAAATAGGTCTATCTACTAAAGAGACAAATTCATGTGAGAATGAACACGAAAAAGAAAGAAATAGGCCAAGCAAATTATATTAATGAGGACAAAACATTGCTTACAACCGTAGATTGATTGAAGCAGTTTCGTCAAGTCCTCCTTGTCTACCCCTTGCTCAAAAGATTCACGATCCGAATGATGATAGATTCACCGATTTCTCCTTATGAGATTATAGGTCTCTTTCTTCCAAAATATCTATGTTTCAGCACCATCTATAAGATCATAAGTTTAGTGTGATTATCCCTTTTTCAGTCCCCTTTTACCATGAGAAAGATTGCTTATATAGCCTTGGAGAGGCTCAACAACTTGAGATATCCTTGGGGTGAGTTGAGGATTTTCCTCCTCCAGTTAGAGATATACCCTAATATCATGGCTTGATTGAGGATTCAAGCTCAACTTCCTTCTAAGAATGAAAAGATCCTTCCCCCATTCTTCTCAACAAATCAATTGCTGCCCAAAATAGGTAGCACTCCCTCAAAAGGGCCATCAGAGAGCTATAGCGCTCCCTAGTAGGATTTAGGGGAGCGCTAGCACTCCTGAGGGTAGGAACGCTCCTGCAAAAGGGTTGAAGGGTGTTGTAACGCTCCTGCAAAAGGGTTGAAGGGTGTTATAACGCTCCCTGATGGCTTATGGGGGGGGTGGGGGGCGCCAACACTCCGGAGATATCTATAAGGGAGAACTCCCCTCCAAAAACTCAGTTTTTTGAGTGTTTTTAGATGGAAAAAAATTCATGAGACCAGTTAACCTTTCCTCCTCTTCCAAATCAAGTGTTTGACATGTGCCAAGTGTCCTCCTGATGTCGTTTACAGGCATGACATAGGCATCATGGCAGTATGCTTCCCTGACACTTCCGACAATTGTGAGCAAAATGCGACACTTGCGACCTTTGTAATGATGACACTTGCGACACTATCAAAGTGAGTATTTTTGATGTGTAACAATAGGGAGAAGAGAAATCGCTCCATTTCTTCTTCTCTGTCTTTATTTGGTGCCAGAAGCTTGTCCTCGTGCATGCTTGGTACATGTGACACATCTTTCAACCAACCGAGATATCAGCCTTGACGGTTCTGCTTGACAGTTGGCTTCAAAAGAGTAACAATCTCGAGCTAATTGTGGCAACCTGTCTTCCATCTGTCTGTCTATGATGCCGATAGCACATAATTGTGCGCTTGGTTTAATCATACATTTGTCTATTTGGACTATGTCTGCCATATTCACTTGGGAGATATCGGTCGAATCTCTTTCCTCTTTTTCATTTAAATCAAGTGAGATTTTTGCCATATTCATCTGAATCAATGTCTCGGAATTACCTCCGCTATTAATTCCTAGCATATTACCATATATAGAGCTAAAAGCCTCTTCTAAGGATTTCGTTACCCTCTTGGCTTGCAACTTACCTTCCAAGATGATGTGCTCCCATTCTTTCAATAGAATGTTTCCTCTAGTCTGCTCCGAAATGGTGAACCTGGGAGTACTTCCCAGATCCCTGTTGTTTGTGGCTATCACAACCTCTTGAAAGGAGACCCATGCTGCTCCAACTTCCCTCTCTCTAGCAGTTAAATTCTCCAAAACTTGATTAACCAACAAGCAGTTGTCTCGAATCATCTCTACCTTGGCGAGTAAATTTCATTGGGCCACAGAGACTCGGCTCCGAATCTCCATCGCCTGGGATTGGAACATCCCGATATTTATCACTTTACTTTCGGTGATTTCCACCCTAGCCTGTAGCTGTTTGATCAAATATTTTTGCTAGCTTGCTTGCATCTGACCATCCCGAACCACTAGCGGTGCTTGTTCGAGCTTAGTCTTGAGCAACTCTATCTCATTTTTATCGGCCAACCTTGCTTGCTCTATTCCTACACTCGCCTGGTCTTTGGAAGCCTCTGCTGCTGTGGCTAGTCTAGCTTCTAGGGTCTTGATGAGGCGAGTTTTTCATTTCAACTAGTTTTTCAAAACCCCGACTGAAAATTTGTTCACTGTGGTATATGCACCTAAAGTCCCAGCTATTTCTGTTGTGAACTGTTCATTCTTCTTATCCTTCCCATCAGTCATAAATTTGTATTTCTTGACTGTCGATTCCCCTTCCTGGTAGAATTCTCTCTTTACCACTGCCTTTCTCTTCTTATCGAAGAAGATCTCATTTGCAGGGAGCTCTTCCACCCTTATAGCCTTCAAATCTTCATTGAAGATCCACCCTGCGTCAATATTTCCCTGAGTCGATTACAAGGGGGTAATTGATGTGATAGGATCCCTGATTTGCTTCACTGATTGTCCTGAAGTAGTAACCAGACTCTGCTTCTTCGGTGGGTCGGAAGTCTTTATCTCTGCTTTCAGACTCTTAGTTTTCTCTCCCTTGTCCTGGTGTTTTTCTTGATCGAGAGTTGTGTTCTTGGTGTTGGATTATTGAGAGGGGGGGTGAATCAATAATAACGTAATTATAATCCTTTTTCTTCAAATGTTATATCAATGTAGAATTATTATCCAATAATAAGAAGTAATAAATAAACAGTCACATGCATGCACAATACACCAGTGTTTTACGTGGAAACCCAAATCGGGAGAAAACCACAAAATGCTTTTTCTTATATGTCTTGAAGAATTAAATTCATTGGAAGCACCAACTTCATTTGTTTTCCAACTACAACTGGAAGGAGGTTCCAACCTCCTAGTTTCTCAGGCTACAACCTAAGGGAAGCTCCAAATCCCCAAATATTTGGCTACAACCAGAAGGAGGCTACAACCCCCAATGTCCTCTGGCTACAACTGGAAGGTGACTACAACCAACTTTCCTTGCCCCGTCCTACCACCCTAAAGTAGAAGTAGAATGATGGAACCACTGTCACACTATCACTATGAGATATACTGGTGTAAACCTGTACCAATAAGTCTGAACCATGGATCAACCTGTACCTCAACCTGTAATCAACCTGTACCATAAATAATTGCATCAACCATGCACCAACCTGTAATCAACCTGTACCATAAACAAGTGCATCAACCATGCACCAACCTGTAATCAACCTATACCTTAAACAAGTGCATCAAACATGCACCAACCTCAACAAAAATACCTCATCAATTTCATCATCCAAATCTGATTTGTAGCTCTGTAATAGACCTGGTGTATATGATCACATTCTTACAAACCTTCCTTAACAAAATACTAGCATTTTCATCAAACTTGTTTTTAGTCTCACATGCCTAGTTTTGGATTAGTCAATAACCCTAACTGGAAGTAATCATAACTTTGAACCTGTAATGTATAAATATATGAAACCGATACACAATGTTTTGGAGTGTGTTTTATTCAATTCCTCCAAGTGGCACTACTTGGAACCTCTCATAAAACGATTTATAACAAAAATGACATACCTTGCTGAATTCTGGCTTATTCTAGAGAGCGACCTTGTACAGAGTGCCCTGCACTAAATATTTGATGAAATGATCTGAAATGGTTAAAAAAGATACTATATACGGTACCCTAACCAACACATTTGGGTTCAATTAATTTGGATCTGTTATGAAGAAGTTATGACATTTTTACCCGAAACACCTGATTTTGACTAGTTTCAGGACTGACCAAAAACCCTATTTTCCATAGAGTGTAACTCACAAAATACAACGAACCACAAGCTAAATTTTGAACCACAGATACTTGGATATGTTTTCTCACTTGAATAGAAATTTCAAGATCTGAATCATTATATAAAAAATGTTATAGCAAAAATGGTGAGATGACCTGAAAATAACATACCTTAGAAAGCACCATCAAAAGAATTTATCCTTCCTTGCATTTCGGCCTTATTTTCTTCACTTTACTTAGAATTTAGGCTTAGATATCATTTTTAAACTTCAAACATCTATATATATTCAATATTCTCAATTTTTTTTCAAATGAGATAGCCTTGCCTCTTATTTATACTCTCTAAGTAGCTTCCTTAAAAACATATTCTAGGTCACTTGGCCCCACTTCCTTATTTTAGGGTTGGGTCCACTTCTAATTTCTCCATTAAAATAATTATTGAAATAATTTATTTTGTATTCACTTTGAATTATAATACACTCATCACTTCACTTTATTATTTACCTTTTAAAATCTCTTAAACCACTTTG
>ML812212.1:147047-185498 GCA_009831015.1 Picea engelmannii
TGAGCTATAAAATCACCATAACTCCTCTTCACTGCCTCTATACTACAGTCTTCAATGCTCTTCTGCCAGAACAGTCATACTCCTTATCTCACAATGGAGTTTCTTCTCTGATGAGTCATTTCTTCCACAACTTTATCATTATTGTAAATTGAAACAAAATAACATTTCAATTTACCTCAAAATTTCAAATCTGAATTTGCTATAAGCTTCCTCATCACCAGGGGATAACCATTACTCAGACTTTTCCTCCAACTTCTGCTCCATGCTCTGTCACTTTCATCAGCCTTCTTGCTTATGTACCTGCAATCTTAAAATTACAGTCAACGTATCATCTCTTTATGCCTTCAATATCTTTGATCTTGTTCATCCATATACCAAATGGATCATCTTTTGTTTGCATACTGCTCCTTTTCTTATCTTTGACCATAATCTGCTTCTAGGATCCTGCTTCTCTGTATATTACACTCATCAATTCTTTGTGCTAACCAAAACGAGCATTAGTTATGACAGCACCCATACTTTCATGAATATATAAAAGTAAATTCCTTCACAGAGAATAAAAGATACCTCCTACAGAGAGCAATCCTTGCTCTGATACCACTTAATGCAGGCACCACCTGCTATGTTGAAGCAGATCTTCGATTCCGCCATTTTACTGTACTGGAATATTTCTTGCATATGGTCTTCATCATTCTTTGACAGGGCTAAACTTAGCTAACTATCACTAGGTTGGCAATTCTGTACTATTTGACAGGATTCTTATTGCCGAATTTGGCGAACTTAGCACATTTTGTTTTATTAGCACCCAAGGGGAATAACTTTATGCAGGATATAAACAACTTACAACCATACACCATGACCATTACCCCCAATGGAAATCAACTTAACAACGTTTTTATACTTACCATGATATTTCCGTTCCCACTCACCGATGGACGCGTGGCCTCAACGGAAATCCCCAAAACGCATTGAAAATTGACCCATTCACCTTCCGCTGATACCTGGTTGTCTATCCTTTGTTGCTGGACTCCGTTCAGATCTTAATCGCTCATCTCCTGGATAGTTGACACCTTCAATCCCTGATCTCCTCGATTTATATTCTGTTCTCCACCATAAACTCCGATACGTACAGAATGCAAATGTCAATTCGTTTCAGTATTGTTTTCGATGCCAAGGATCTTTAAACAATATTGACAGATCGTATATATATATTCCAACAATCAATACGCAAATGAACAAAATGTTAACATATACAGATTGTATTTAAAATCCAGGGTCTTCCTCCACTGTAACATTTTCTGTAACTTACAATTCCTTGCAAATTGGATTAACTCATACATCAGATTGATTAATGAATCAATCGTATTCAATAAATGATAACATAAATATCACAATGTATATAGACGAATAGAATGATCACCTATACTGAGATTGAATTCAATAGAGTAGTAAAACCTTCTTTACAAACTCGAATTTCCCCAATTTTTACAAAACAGAGCAATGAGTCTCTGTGCATGCTCCAGGAATTGAATTCCGAGCTTCCTCCTCTTTGATCTACATTCAATCTTCCTCGAGTTCTGTGAGCTAAACCTCATCTAGACTCGGCCAGATTAGACTAAGTTAAGCTACCTATTCAAAATACTAAAGACTGTATTTATTTACAATGGATTTCTATTTCCAGATCCTATGATGAAGGAGCAGAGTCCTTCATAAACTCAACTGACCCCTACGAGTCATCAGTGACTCATTACAAACCCTATCTTATCTTTTACAAGTGGAAAGGATCTAGAATCCTTATCCATTTTTCAACTCTTTAATGAAAATAAATAAATTACATTTATGTGAGACTCTAGGTCTTCTCTGATTTTCTTGCCCTTGATCAAGTCATGAATGAACTCGTTTTCCCTGAGCCTATGCTCCTGCATCACTTTTCATCCACTACAACCATGTGCTTCTGAACTTCAATCAACTGATTTATCCTTCTTGTGAGAGGATTTGGTTCTTCCTTCTCGTCTTCCCATAGTTTCATCACAAGAAGTGCTATATTTATGGGAAACACTACATCTGTTCCATATACCATTTGAAAGGGAGATGTACCGATAGAATTTTTTGTGCCTATCCTATTTGCCCACAGAGCATATTTTAAATGCAAATGCCAAGACTTTTTATTTTCATTTAACACTTTCTTGATTATAATGATTAAGCTCTTGTTTGAAGATTCTGCCAGACCATTTCCCTGAGGATAGTATGATGTGGAATGACCCAGCACAATATTATATTTCTAGCAAAATATGACCATTTCCATAGACTTAAAATCCTGGGCATTGTCTGTGACAATCTTTCTAGGACATCCGTACCTAGACAAGATATTTTCTTCTAAGAATTATATAACTACTGAATCAATAGCCTTCCTTGTTGGGATAGCTTCCACCCATTTGGTGAAATAGTCTATAGCGGTCAGGATCCATCTGTGTTGAGCACTTGAATGAGGATTAATCTCACCTATGAAGTCTAGTCCCCATTGATGAAAATGAGCTTTTGTCTTGACTGTTCCTGCAAAATATTGGCAAGGGATGCAAGCTCGTACCTTAGAATTGACATCTGGGAAATGTTAAGGCTAGTAATAACCAGCCCTTAGGATTTGATATGTTGTAGCCCTCCAAGAGTGGTGTCCTCCATAGACTCCTTCGTGAAATTGACCTATAACTTCTTCTGTTTCTGATTCGACCAGACAGACCAAGAGGAAACCAAGCAGGTCTTTCCAATATAATCATTTTTCAAAAATACAGTATTTGACTGCATGCATCTTTAGCATTCTAGCTTTGGATGGAGACAATTCAGTTGGACATTTCAAATTTAATAAGTATGTTACTATGTCCTTGTACCAATTCGACGACGCGAATTTCTCCTCGATCTTGTTTTCGACTATTTGATCCTCAAGTTCATTCATGTCTACCCATTCTTCTTCCTCCTGAGAACTGTTTATCCCAAGAGCCCTGAAATTGGATTTAGCTAAAATTTTAGCTAAACCTTGTCGCTTTACCAATTTGGTCGGTTTAACTTCCAAGTCTAACTCTTGAATTTTGGAAAGCCATCTACCTCTTTTACCATCACTGTCTACTTGAACCAAGATATCTTTTACAGAACTAGTGGGTACATATGAAATCACTTTAGAATGTAAAACATAAGTTCTGAAAGATTTCAATGCTTTAACCATATCATATGCTTGCTTTTCCATTATATTATATTTGAGTTCAGCATCTCGGAGGCTTTTGCTAAAGAAGGCTATCGGTTGCTCGAAACCTTCTTCATTCTTCTGAAGGAGTACAACAACAAGCGTTTATTCAGAGGCAAATGAAACAATAAGAAAATATTTGCGATAATCAGGGGTCGCTAGTACTGGTGCCTCACTTATAACCTTCTTAATATGGGCAAAGGATTCTTTTCCTTCTGCTGTCCATTTTACTTCACTGTTTTTTCTGAGCATATCTGTAATCAATTTCACAATTTCAGCGAAGTTAGGAATAAATCTTCTCAAGAAATTTATTTTTCCTAAAAATGATTGAATTTCTTTCACATTCCTAGGAAAAGCTATTGTATCTATAGCCTCTACTCTTTTAGGGTCAATCCTGATTCCATTTCACGATACAATGTGACCCAATAGCTTGCCTTCTTGCATAGCGAAATGAGACTTTTTAGGATTTAAGGATAGACCAAACCTGCGACATTTTTCAAATGTTTGTTTGAGATGAATCATATGGTCTTCATCCGATTTAGAAAAAACAGTAAGATCATCCAAATAGATGAATACAAACTTGTCCCGGTCGCCAACGAAAGCAATATCCATTGCACGTTGAAAAGTATCACCTGCATTCATTAGTCCGAATGACATTTTATCGTACATAAACGTGCCCCAAGGAGTGGTAAATGTGGTTTTTTATTTATCAAGATCACTGACAACAATTTGATTATATCCTGAAAATCTGTCGATCATTGACATTCTATTATCCCCTACTACTTTTTCAAGAACATGGTCCATTTTAGGTAGAGGATAATTATCTTTGAAAGAAGATTTATTAAGATTCCTGAAATCAACACATAGTCTAATTTACCCATTTTTCTTTCTAATTGGGACCAGATTAGATACCCAATTAGAATATCTTAGGGGTACAATTATCTTAGCGTCGAGAAGTTTTTTGACTTCTCGTTCGATAACAGGTAATAAAATAGGGTTAAATTATCGGATTTTTTGTTTAAAAGGTTTGACACCTGGTTTGAGGGGTATTTTATGTTCTATCACAGAAGTGTCATATGTTTTCAGTTCTTCATATGACCATGCGAAAACATCTTTATATTTTCTTAACAACTCCGTGTATTTATTTTTGTTTTATGTTGATAAATATTTGGATAGTTTAACCATTCAGGGGTTTTCTTTAGTTCCTATATTACAATCTTCAACCTCCTCTAGTTGGGGTTGTAGGGTAGTTTTTGAAGGGATATCATCTTGATTAAAAGGTCTTTCCAAAGGGATTAGACCCTTGGGAATTTGGTTTTTCTTGAGAACAAGCATTCAGTGATTTGCAATTTTATCGTGAAATTATTTATAATCCTCCCCTTCTTGCATGATCCAAATAGGATCATTTTTATTTTCTTGATCAGTATGCGTTTCTGCAAATTCATCTAATGATTCTAGAAACTTGTGAAGCTTCTCATCGTCTTCAAAAACCTGCCAATGTTGTATGTTATTTGGTATTGAAGGGCGATGTCTCATTTGTATATGATATTTTAATTTAAAAGCAGTCGGGGGTGTGAAAGTGGATGCAGCTTTGGCCAAAGCATCAGCCTGTTGATTCTCAGATCTCGAGATGAAATAAAAATTCACATATGTGAAGAAGTTCTCGATTAAATCCCAGACACAGTTCCTATAAGACCATAATCTAGGATGCTTAGCATGATCCTACTGATTCACCTGTTTTATAATTAACTCTACGTCACCAAAGACTTCGAGTTTCTTAATTTTCATCCTTCTAGCAGCTTCTAATCCTAGCACTAAAGCTTCATACTCGCATACATTGTTTGTACAATCCAAATTCCACTAAATCCTATATGAAAAAGGAATAACAAATTGATCATTGAGAGCTACAAGAAGTGCTCCTACCCTGGCTCCAAGGAAAGACAAAGCACCATCAAAATACATTTTCCATACACCAGTGCTATATACATTTTTCTCTATTTCTTTTTTTCAATTTTTTCTTCTATACATTTATCGTCTACATCTACTTCAAAATCATCATCTATAAATAATATACAATTTCCTAAATCTTGGTCGGAAATATAAACTGGATGATTGTTGGGGTTGTTTGGTTCACCTACAGTAAATGCCAACCTAGTCTCTCTATAAAGACGAGTGTATTGGCCTCTGAAAACTGGAATTGTAGCATATGTCATATCTAGTTGGAGAGATCCTCCAAGCTTGACACCCCATGATCTAGATAATAGAATACTATACTTTGGGGGAATGTCAACGACTACTACATCCATAAGAATACTTTTAGCAGGTATTTGAGCCAAACCTGCCACTACGTATTTAATCATACCTATGCATTTTACTTTCCTCAAATTGAAAGAATATAAGTCACCATAGGGCCTTTTGATTTCAAGACCAAGATTTTCCATAATTTCCTTTGGCATAGCATTGTGGTAAGCTCCGAAATCCAACATACAGTTATGGAGAAGGTGGTCAAACAGGGTTAACGTAATATAAAAAGGAGCCACGGTGTCTCTTGCACCCTTGAAGTGTGGACCAAAGACTAGGTTAGGTTTGTGTTGGCAGCCAATTCACATTTTCCACTGACTGATAAGCTGCCTACACCAATGTTTTGCAAACATCAATTTTTTGTCGCAATTTTCAAATAAACGACATTTTTATTTTTGCGACATTTGCACATTTACCTTCGTTTTTGTTTTCATGACTGTAAGCGTGAAAACTTGGTCTTTCGTAGTCGCATTAAAATCATTATTTGAACTGTCGTTATCCTCCTTGTCGATATGCCCATTGCGCTTACCTTTTACTTATCATCATACAGTTGGCAAGACCTTATGATCTGCACTCATTTGACATTCTTTGATTGATCATGTAGTTTCATTTCATGAGTGATTAAGTTTGTGATTCACTGGCAATTGGATTTATATGTTCTTTGATTTGATTTACTTGACCATTGGTTTCATAAAGATATATAGGTGTTATGGTTAAACCCTTGATATATTTCATTTGATATGACACCTAGTTCAAAATGCATTGGTACCTCGCTTAAACTCTTGATATGAATTGATACATTTCTTGTCACATAGTCAAAACATTGGTATTGGTTTCATTTTGTAAGTTTGGTTTTAAAACTAATGCATAATGTTTCATTGCGCGCGTTGTTTTATACACTTACCATTGATTTCATTGGTCGGGCAAGTGACATAATTGTTAAACCATACAATATTGAGTTGAAAAACTATAAGCGACGACGGTTGTACCTTGGCAATAACTATTATGCATGGCAGAAATAATCTCCACCACCTTCACATGATGTCATTTATGCCTATCCCTTATCCATGTTTTACCTCTACTAGCTCGGGTAAACCTTCGTGCACTCTGCTCCTGTGTGTGCTATGATCCAAACCCTGGACTTACCGTGTGCTCGGCTCCATGGCACCGGTGGTGCGAATCGAGCCAAACGGTAGCCAAGCCTTGCTACTATTCGACAATGCCCGGAAATACCTAGAGGATAATGGTTGGCTCGCGTTTGTGCAGAGATTTGAGGGTTTTTATTTATTTGTTGGACAACAGTTCGCCCTGAATTTTGATGGTTGTAGAGCCAAGGTGGGCGACATTCAGTTGGAAATCAGTGAAGAGTTTATTAGTTCTGCTATAGGGTTACCATCCACGGGCCAACGTTGGTTTAAAAATTCAAAAGTGGAAGAGGTTCCATGGCCACTTCTGTTCGTCTCGCGAAAGGTCACATCCTGTGACAGAGGTATGCCCATATCCATGCTTAAACCACGATGGCATGGCATTTTGATGGTGGTTAAACAATTCATGACTTGTGAGGGTCGATATGGACTCATTTTTCTCTACCACATGCATTTGTTAATGAATTTTATAGGGTACCCATTGAATATGCCTTTTTAATTCTAGCGTAGCCTATAAAAAATGTTAAAAAGGTTTAAAAGGGAGAAGGCCGATAGTAGCCTGTTCCACCATGGACTAATCAGACTCATCATTGTTCATCACTTAAGTCTCCATGGTGATAGCTGGTGAGCTTTTATTTCTCGAAATGGTTTTGATGATACAGACCCTGTCCAGATTGACAAGCCTGTGGTTAATGAAACTAAGGTCGGGCCACCCGTGCCCTTCCATGTCCTACTGCCTTCTCCTAAACCTTCGGTCAACCCTGATGTTGACTTACCTGATGCTATAAATGAGAAGGTTGAGGCTATTAAAAATCCTGTACACAAAAAGGCCAAGGAAAACCCTATTGTTGATGGCAAAGGAAAAAAGAATGCTCATCTTATCTCGAGAATGGCTAGGAATAAACCTAAACCTAGTGTTGAGCAGAAGCCCATAGTCCTTAGTGAGGATTCAGACTCTGACATAGAACGCTTTCTAGCTAGTGAGTACCCTTACTCATAGGGTCTGTGCTCCGAGCCACCTTATGACCTCGTTTTGAATCTTCCCCCTTGCCTAAGAAATAATCCCAGTTACCCAGGGATCGAACTACCTAGCGAAACCCTCGACAATGTAACCAAACCCTCACATGCACTTTCGAAGCTCAGACAGTCATCTTGTGACCAATGTGATGTGTGGTTGGAACGATACTATATAGACGTTCCTGTGCTTCAATCGAAAATCAAATCGTTGGAAACTCAAGTTGTAGTACTGACCAGCCAAAGAGACAAACTTCAAGTAGCTGATAGGAAGCAGAGGACTACTGGTTCCATTGTTTTTAAGAATGTTGAATCGGCTACAGCCGTTGTCAACTCCAAAATGTCATGATCAAGCCGTCTGCTCGTCATACAGGTATGAATTTTGATATCATTTTAGTTTTGTGAATGACCAGGATTAATATAATGATTTGAATTTGGCTTTCAAATAGCTCTGTCTATCCTTTGAAATGGATCTGTCACAATGGTGTTCATCCTATACATTGTTTTCTCTTTGATAAAAATAAATGAAGTTTCGATTTGGATACACGATTTGCTCATGCCCAGTTTAGTCATTGATAAATTTTTATCATATTTGATTTGCTTTCAATTGGATTTGTTTTGTATGTATCTGAACAAGACTTTTTCATGCTAGCTTTAGAATACCGTCATGTTTTGATTTGATTTCGTTATGGTTAGTATGCTGTGATTGTCGAACAATTTCGTGAGTTTGGTTGTGATGATCTTTTAATATGCTGTGTCATATAATTTTCTAAATCGGGAATACAACTCTGATCATTTCCGATTTGAAAAGAATGACTTTGTTTTTATGGAAACAATACTCTCATTTAATCCTGTGCAAATGATATTCACGCCCGAATCATGGAATGGTTTTGATTCACGACAACTATGTTAAACCCCAGTTGTTTGATTCGCTTGATTGGATTGTTGTGTATCTTCAGTTAGTATGATCAATTTTATGAGTTGTATTCGTATCAAAAATAGACTTGATTGCATCTCTGTTAATTTTAATTTTCAAACGAGTTTGTTAACTCAGACCGAATTATGTTATTTCTGTCAAATTCGTATGAGGAAATTCGGTAAAAGTCATTTCAAAATGAATTCAAGAAATGATTTCGTGAATGATTTTGTCTACCCTAATTTCCAATAACAAATGATCGGACAATTCTTACGAACTCTTTTACCAACTGATTGATCTCGTTACGATTTCATTTGTGACAATTTACGCACCAGTTTTGATTTGATTTGCTCATGGCATAGATCGTTTGTTATGTCAATACAATTATGATGATTTGAAAATGATCTTGTTTGGATTCGATCGTGTTTCCTGTTCATGAGGCAACATAACAATTGCCTATGATTTGTTTTAATTATATCCATTTCAATTTGATTTGAAGCGATTTCATTACTATTCATTATGATTCTGTTCACCCAATTTTGTGGTAACAAACGAAACAAAGTATATGCTTCTCTGTAGTCATTTGATTTTAGTTTTGTTTTGATCTCGAATTAGTATAACAATTCCAATTTGAATAATTCGTTTTCAAATAGCTATTGGATGATAGTTGAATTTAATTCTTTAAAATATTTGAGTTGATTTTAATGTTGATTCTGTGTCTGATTTAGACCAGCTACAGAATCGCAAGATTCTGTAGCTAGTCTATAGAATTAGATTTTTTATCATTTTATTAATAAAATACCCTTCTAACTTGTCCATTTTGAACACCTTTCAGGTACATCGAAATTGCATTGGACATACTGGACAGTCTAGAAGATATTTGTGTGATTTAGTTTTTCTTTAGGTTCCTAGTTTAGTCAAGACTTGGGATATCTTCCCAGATTTTATGTAAACTGTTTTGATAACTTCTACAGGGATGTTTTACCCTATAGAAGGTCTTTAAATACTCATTATTTTGTGTAATAAGGGGCATCCTCACTTGTGAGAGAACCAGGCTATGGATTTCTAATACAAATTGAGACAGGATTTGATGCTTTGCTACAACTTTCGCTTTTCAATATATCAATCTTTTGTTTCAAGTTTATGCATGTCGTTTGTAGTTGATTATATACTACTTTAGCTATCATAGTCTAATGCAGAATGATATGATTTAATTAATGTGCTATCCATATCTGATTTCTTTTAAAACTTAAAAAATACAACAATTACTTTGTTCAGTTAATGAATGACATATTTCTCTTCTTCATCAATTGAATTATTTTGTATAAGTATTTGCATACATGTTTATCTAACTGTGAAGATTTATAAATCATATGATTGTTGTAATTTTTATGTCTTGTTTGTCCTGTAATTATATTAAAAAGCACTGCATCTTTCTGTTTACAAGGAGCACCTAGATAATTTGGAGCGGGTTTCCTCCCTCCGATCAGCTAAGACAATCATCATACACAGGACAAATCTGGAGCGTTTCTCCAGGTCAGTTTGTGATTTATTTTCGTTAATTTGTTTAGTATAATTTAAATAGTTTAGTTAGATATATGTTTATTTAGATGTGTAGTTAGAATTAATATATTAGTTGTTTAGTTTAGTTAGTTTTTGTTTTATTTTTGTTCATAAAATTATAAAATCAACAAAAAATATCTTTCTCTGTCTTAGGGCAGAATACAAATGAGTTTTTCAGGTTTTATTTAAATATGTAAATTGTAGATATTGTACATTTTGTGAATAAGATTTATTTATGTTAGTAGTTAGATAGTTAATTAGTTAGAGTTAGTATAGTATTAGATAATAGATTGTATATAGATTAGAATAGTTAGTTTAGTTTATTAGTTTGTTTTATTTCTTTTTAGTTAGATTAGTTTAGTTTGTTTAATAGTTAGTTTTAGTTAGATTAGTTTGTTTAATAGTTAGTTTTAGTTAGATTAGTTAGTTTAGAGTAGTTTTTTCTTTTTGTTTCTTAAGACCTTAGATCTGTTAACGGAGCCGCTAAACCCGTCAGGGTGGTTCATCCCAAATGGCTTGGGTTATTAGACAACCCCGAACCGGTTCCACTCTTCCAGTTGACGGACGATCAATTTCGCCCCTCAACAAATGGAGCTAGAAGGAGGGCCTGAATTTAATTAATGGCATGAGGCGGTCGCAAGACTCCTCCACCACCTAATCTCTCACCTATAGTGACTAGAATCCATTCAAACGATAATATTCCCCTTCAAACAACAACTACTTCGACCGACGTTCCACAGATCACAGTTGAGCCAGCCACCCCTTATCCTACAAGTGGTGACATACAAGAGATTGTCCGTCAATATCTTATTAAAACACATAGTTCCTTATCCCGTTTGAGGCAACCTAACCATCCGTGGGGCCAACCTTTGGATTTCTCTTATATCAGAGAATAATTAGGAGGCATTGATATCACTGTGAATCCTTCAGATCCAATATTAAATCCTACTGCAGGAGGATCTGGGATACCCCCTTCACCACCTCCATCATCTCCTTCCTCTTCTGGAGGAGATTCCTCTGACGAAGGCAATTCCTCTTCTCAGCCTTCCACACCCACTACACCAATGGAAAATCAAAACAACCCTGCTAGACCCTAGCTTGATTAGGATTCCGTAGTTGTACCTGGAGCTCAACACCCTCTACCTAAACACCCAGAGAAATGGATTCCCAAGTTTGATCCTGACTCAAAACAGATCGCTGAAGATCACATTAAAAAGTTTATGTTAGCCATAAGACTCCGCAATGTTGAACATGAAGATTTTGTCTGTAGGTTGTTCCCCTATACTTTCAAGGGCAATGCATCCACATGGTACTTTTCCCAACAACCCCATACCATCGTGTCTTGGGAAAAGTTTGAGTCATGCTTTTTGGAAAAATTCGGAGACGGTAAGCCTCCAAAAGTCCTAGTCATGGACTTTTCTAGCTTAAGAATGAACCCAAAAGAAAAAGTTAAAGACTTTAATCAAATATTCTTGACACTTAAAAACCAAATCCCTGCAGATTCTATGCCTGCCGAGAGTATTATAATAACATACTACACTAAAGCTTTGCATCAAAGCATAGCTATTTGGGTTAAACGATCTAAGAAAGCGACATTGTTAGAAGCCTTCGAGGAGGCCAACCAGATTGAAAAAGACATACTTAGTCTTAAAGACTCTACTAGCAATGATATTGAGACTAGTGCTTCTTCCAAAAAGAAGATCAAAATCCTCCCCAGACCCACTCAAAGTAAAACACAACCTGAAAGCTCTGATTTAGAAAACTTAACTAAAGTTGTTCAAAAACTGTCAAATCAAGTTATAGACTTGAAAAGGTTGACCGAAGAAGCTTCCTAGAGAAAAGGGCCTTACAAACCCTCATTCCGAAAGCCTTCTCCCACAAACCGACCTAATCCAACCACATAAGGCCTAAATCTAGAAAGTCTGCAATGTGCCCTTCAAACAATTCTATAAGCCCAAGATAACTTGATGCCTTGTAAGATCCCTGAGGAGGTAGTTGAACAAGAAACAGTTCAAGAAGAAGAGTCTTCTCCAAACATTTTTGGACACTTATCGGATAGCATCTTTCAATCTAACTTCGAGACATTACATCCATATAATACCAGGAGTAAGACATCAAACAAATCTTCTTCTGAAAACACTACAACTTCGACTCCAAAGAAATCTAAATCAGCTGAGACTAAACAGAGTAATATGAACCCCAACTTAGATTATGATGTAGTTTAAGATCTTAAAAAGTTGAGATATAACATTTTTGTTTACGAGTTATTGAAGTTTCCATTTTTGCTGCAAACAATGTTACAAAATATCTCGGAGAATGGCAAAAATGGTAATTCTAATGGTAACAAGGTTGTGCAGAACAAAGTTCCCATGAAGACTTCCACTAAAAACAATCCTGATCCTCAAGATAAAGGAAGCCTTCCTGTAAGTAATGTAAATAATGTAAATAATGTAGATAAAATAGCTTTAGAAACTGCGAGTAAAAAGCCACAAGCTACTACTCTTAGTACTCACAAAAATGTACCTCCTTTCCTATTAACTTTCGAGATCTTTAATAGAAACGTGCACAATTGTATGGTAGACTCATGAGCGTCATCCAATGTGATGCCTTCGTCTGTTTGCCAAAAGATTAACGTTGAAGTTGAACCCTCGACTTTAAAAATTATACAAACTGATCGGACAAATGTCAAAGTTATAGGCGAACTAAAGAATGTGCTTATTAGATTATCGTCTAACCCCAAGGTTCATCAAGTTATTGATATAATTGTTGTGGATATTCCAGAAGTGTATGGTCTGTTTTTAAGAAGGGACTGGTCGGAGCAGCTACATGGTTATTTTGCAACAGATTGGTCTCATCTATGGCTTCCAGAGAACGACAAGCCTAACAAGATAAAAGTGAATCATGAGCGCTACCTTAAGTTCACAGTCACAGATTTGAACGATCCCAATGAACCGTATACACCTTATGCTGATTCACCTGAAGTACAAGGGATGGACACCTTCTTCGACAATTTCATGGCTGAGGCTTCACCTATCACCAATCCAGAACAATAGTCCAATATTGTAGCATATATGCATCCAACAGCCTCCACGCAAGGGTCCTATGTACCCGAGGAAAATCAAATTTGATCTTTGTATTTCGACGGGTCAAAATCCAAAGAAGGAGCTGGAGCATGTTGTGTCATTATCGATCCGACAGGTAACAAAAAATTGATGGCATGTAGGTTGGAATTTGAATGTACTAATAATACTGCAGAATATGAGGCTTTACTGCAAGGTCTCAGAAAATCTTCGGATATGAACATTCAAAATTTAACCGTCTTTGGTGACTCTGAAATAGTGGTTAGACAGGTAAGAGACTCTATCCACTGTCTGTCTCCACATCTCAAAAGATACCAGTCTGAGGTATGGAATTTAATGAATAAATTTTCTTCTTTCAATATAAATTCTATTCTTAGATTGAATAACTCTGAAGAAGATTTATTAGCTAATGTAGCTTCTAAACTTCTTCCTGCAGAAGGCTTGTCCCCATATGCATTCTCCATTGAGTTGTTGTTTTGGCCATCCGTTCCCGACAACATCACGAACTAGAGAGTATTTGATGACGATCAATAGATTATTAACTTTCTGCACATGGAAGAAACCTTTCGAGGCGCGGTGATAGATGAACACATGCACGACGACAATTTGCATGATTTCATGGTAATACCAGATCCAAGAACTCATGAATATTCATCGGATATGGTAAACTCGATCCCTAAATATGTAATTAGATTAGAGAAGTTATACGATCTTCAAGATAAATTTAAAAAGACGGTCAATTGTAAAACCAATAGTTCCTCGTTATCTTATGAAAAAGTAAACTTAGGAACTAATGAAAATCCTCAGTGCATTAATCTAGGGTTGGGATGTTCTCAACAAGAAAAAGTTTCATTTATTAAATTGTTCAAAGAATTCAAATATGTCTTTGCATGGACGTATGATGACCTTAAAACTTTCGACCCTAACATCATACATCATGTCATTCCGACGAAGCCCCAAACCTTACCCTTTCAACAAAAACTAAGGAAAATGCACCCCAAGCTCGAACCAACCGTTCAAAAAGAATTGAATAAGATCCTAAATGCTAAGATATTTTTTCCTGTTAGACACAATCAGTGGGTTTCTAACCTTGTCCCAGTCCGGAAGAAAAGTGGGGAAATTTGACTCTACGTCGATTTCCGAAACCTTAATAGAGCATCTGATAAAGACAACCATCCTGTCCCGCCCATGGAACAAATCCTTCAACATGTATCTAGTTCTGAGAGGCTATCCTTACTATATGGTTTCTCGAGATACAACCAAGTCCTGATGTGTCCACCAGACCAACTTAAAAATACCTTTTGTACCCCATGGGGCACTTATGCTTATCGTAAAATGCCCTTTGGATTGATTAATGTTGGAGCCACCTTTCAGAGAGAAATGGACATTTCTTTCTAAGGCTTAATCAATCAGTCCATCGTAGTTTACTTAGATGATGTGACTATATTTTCTAAAAATAAAAATGATCATCTAGCTCACTTACGAGTCATCCTACTGCGATGTCATAAATACAACATCTCCTTGAATCCTAAAAAATCCATCTTTGCAGTAGAACAGGGTAAACTCTTGGGATTCATTATGTCTAGTGAAGGGATGATTATTGACCCCTAAAGGACTCAAGTCATCATGAAAATCCCCCCTCCTACATCCAGAAAATCTATGCAGTCTTTCTTAGGCCAGATTAACTTCATGAGAAGATTTGTCCCCAGTTTTTCCGAAATGGTCAGGCCTTTACAGAATTTGATTAAGAAAGACACCCAATATCACTGGGGACCCCTAGAAAATCAAGATTTTAATGCAATAAACAAGGCCATAATAGACGCTCCATCTCTCATGAGACCAGATATTTCTCAAGACTTTACACTCTACACTTTTGCTTCTGACCGTTCCTATGTCGTCATCTTAACCCAAAAGAATGTCGAGAACAACAAAGTACCCATTGCCTTTATGAGCTCTACTTTCAAAGGCACTGAACTTAATTACCCAGTGGTATATCGTCAAGCCTATGCTATTTTCATAGTAGTTAAGCACTTCCAGTCCTATCTTTTGAAGTCAAGGAAGAAATTCATTTTCCCCTACCCATCCGTTAGGAATCTGCCAGTGCAGAAGGAACTAGGAGAAAAGAGAGCTAACTGGGTCACCTCTTTGCAGGAGTATGACTTGGAAATCACCCCAGCTCAGATAGTGAGAGGTAAAGGGTTATGCAAGTTAGTTGTTGATTCAACAACAGGACAACAAGAAGAAAGCGATACGTCAAACCTAGGACAACGCGATCAAAGTCTAATCTGTTGCGCGCAAAACCCTGTTAGTCCTTGGTATGACGATATAAGATTCTATCTTGAACATGGGTCAGCCCCCCGTCACCTGGATCCTGCTAAAAGAAGAGAGCTGAGATTAAAGTCTACCTCCTTTCATCTGGTTAATGGTGTTCTGTTTCATCAAAATTTTGACGGTGTACTGATGCGTTGTCTTGAAAAAGATGAAGCAGAAAAAGTCTTGCTCGAGTTGCATGCAGGAGAAGCTGGTGGTCATTTTGGTGGTGACACCACTGCTCATAAGGTTTTAAGAGCCATTTATTACTGGCCCATGCTTTTTAGAGACGCTCATGACTTGTGTCGTAAATGTATAATCTGTTATAAAGGATTAGGGCGGTTACAAAAACCAGCCTTTCCTTTGCAGCCCGTTGCAGTAGATTCTCCTTTTCAGCAGTGGGGCCTTGATATAATAGGCCCAATCAACCCTCCATCCTCACAACAACACAAGTTTATTGTGACAGCCACAAATTACTTTACCCGATGGTCTGAAGCTGTTGGGTCAAGAACTGTCAACACCAGTCAGGTAATTGCCTTTCTAAATTCGAATATTATCACTCGTTTCGGTATCCCTGACTGTTTATTATTCGATAATGCTTCTTAATTTTCCTCTCTTGAGATGAGAGAGTTCCCTTTGGAAAAGGGAATTAAGATGAATTATTCTACTATTTATCACCCCTAGGGCAACGGATTGGCAGAATCGACAAACAAGAACTTGATCAAAATCATCAAGAGAACGGTGGTTGAAAATCACAAAAATTGGCACAATACACTGCTAAACGCGTTGTGGGCTGATAGGGTAACTCCAAAAGCTGTTGTAGGCAACTCCCCCTTTTTTCTCGTTTATGGAAGAGAAGCAATTCTTCCACCTCACATTCTTCTTCCTTCACTTCAGTTGTCACAGAAAGTCCAGGAAGAATATTGTCCCCCTTTGGAAAACCAAATTAACACTTTGATGAAGATAGAAGAGGTAAGAGCCCAAGCTAAACGTAAGTTAGATCAAAATCAACTATTGGTTAAAAGTTGGTTCGATTCTAATTCTGCTTCTAATAGGAATTTTGAAGTAGGTGATCTCGTCTTGAAGTGGGACAAACCGCACAAGGGAAAGGGTGAGCACACCAAATTTCAAAATTTGTGGCTTGGACCGTTTTTAATTGCTGAAAAGTTGGGTCCCAGTTCTTTTTTATTACAAAATCTTGAAGGGTAGCCTGACACCTACCCGGTGAATGGCCAGGCCTTGAAGAAATACTTTGCTTGATAACTACCCTTGTATATCATGTACATATTTTTCTTTTGCTTTTTTGTTTTTGATTTGAATTTATCAGTTTGTGTTTTTGGAAATACACATACTTGTACACTGAGCTATTCAGACCAAGACAATAGAAAATTCCTTCGCTAAAATAACTGCTAAGAAAAAGGTATAAACATCAATGGTATATTTCTGAAATTTATATTGGAAAAGGTTGTTGTTTGAAAGAAGTTGATTGATTTCGATCTCTAAGTAAAGCTTGTCATGATCATCTATTATCTTTTTACATTGTCCCTATTCCTTAAGGGAATGACTCAGAAGATGTCTCCCTGTCTTAGGAAGTTGTTTTTGTAAATAAAACATCTCTGGATCTAAATAAAGGACATTTCTAAAAAAAATAATGATAAGGTCTGAAAAAATATGTTAAAATATCATGATTTTCAGCGTCACCCCACTCGACTATATATCTATAAAAAACAAAACAAAATAAATTATTAATAGAGCTGTGGGAAGTGCTTGTAAACCCGTCGGGATATTGAACAGGTCTGCTGGCAGCGGGTAAATGCATGCATGACGCCAAGGCAACTTCGTCGGGGTACTGAACAGGCCCGCTGGCAGCGAAGGAATGTCGGGTATATGAAAATTTGTAAATAAGAAACCTCTTTAATGTCCTTTATTCTGATCTAGAACTTCTTGGAAGGATACAGATGTCAGAGTGGGTTAAATGGAAACCCTGTCAAGGCTATGGACGCCTGCTGGCAGCAATGGCTCTGTCAACAATATTGGAGATTTTATCTTTAATATCGTGACTTGTTGGTCTTAAGACTCTTATCAGTTTTCATCTTTTAAAACACTGCTGGAATAGTTGGTAAATGATGATGTTTATACGATTTTCTGGTTATTGTTTTCGAGTTGGAATTATCTTTACTTTCCTAATCCGAATTTGTTCCTTTTGGAAGAGATAACTGCTTCTACCAGCGTGTCTCCATTGTTGGCAGCCAATTCACATTTTCCACTGACTGATAAGCTGCCTACACCAATGTTTTGCAAACATAAATTTTTCGTCACAATTTTCAAATAAACGACATTTTTATTTTTGCGACATTTGCACATTTACCTTCGTTTTTGTTTTCACTACTGTAAGCGTGAAAAATTGGTCTTTCGTAGTCGCATTAAAATCATTATTTGAACTGTCGTTATCCTTGTCGATATGCCCATTGCACTTACCTTTTACTTATAATCATACAGTTGGCAAGACCTTATGATCTGCACTCATTTGACATTCTTTGATTGATCATGCAGTTTCGTTTCATGAGTGATTAAGTTTGTGATTCAGTGGCAATTGGATTTATATGTTCTTTGATTTGATTTACTTGACCATTGGTTTCATAAAGATATATAGGTGTTATGGTTAAACCCTTGATATATTTCATTTGATATGACACCTAGTTCAAAATGCATTGGTACCTCGCTTAAACTCTTGATATGAATTGATACATTTCTTGTCACATAGTCAAAACATTGGTATTGGTTTCATTTTGTAAGTTTGGTTTTAAAACTAATGCATAATGTTTCATTGCGCGCGTTGTTTTATACACTTACCATTGATTTCATTGGTCGGGCAAGTGACATAATTGTTAAACCATACAATATTGAGTTGAAAAACTATAAGCGACGACGGTTGTACCTTGGCAATAACTATTATGCATGGCAGAAATAATCTCCACCACCTTCACATGATGTCATTTATGCCTATCCCTTATCCATGTTTTACCTCTACTAGCTCGGGTAAACCTTCGTGCACTCTGCTCCTGTGTGTGCTATGATCCAAACCCTGGACTTACCGTGTGCTCGGCTCCATGGCACCGGTGGTGCGAATCGAGCCAAACGGTAGCCAAGCCTTGCTACTATTCGACAATGCCCGGAAATACCTAGAGGATAATGGTTGGCTCGCGTTTGTGCAGAGATTTGAGGGTTTTTATTTATTTGTTGGACAACAGTTCGCCCTGAATTTTGATGGTTGTAGAGCCAAGGTGGGCGACATTCAGTTGGAAATCAGTGAAGAGTTTATTAGTTCTGCTATAGGGTTACCATCCACGGGCCAACGTTGGTTTAAAAATTCAAAAGTGGAAGAGGTTCCATGGCCACTTCTGTTCGTCTCGCGAAAGGTCACATCCTGTGACAGAGGTATGCCCATATCCATGCTTAAACCACGATGGCATGGCATTTTGATGGTGGTTAAACAATTCATGACTTGTGAGGGTCGATATGGACTCATTTTTCTCTACCACATGCATTTGTTAATGAATTTTATAGGGTACCCATTGAATATGCCTTTTTAATTCTAGCGTAGCCTATAAAAAATGTTAAAAAGGTTTAAAAGGGAGAAGGCCGATAGTAGCCTGTTCCACCATGGACTAATCAGACTCATCATTGTTCATCACTTAAGTCTCCATGGTGATAGCTGGTGAGCTTTTATTTCTCGAAATGGTTTTGATGATACAGACCCTGTCCAGATTGACAAGCCTGTGGTTAATGAAACTAAGGTCGGGCCACCCGTGCCCTTCCATGTCCTACTGCCTTCTCCTAAACCTTCGGTCAACCCTGATGTTGACTTACCTGATGCTATAAATGAGAAGGTTGAGGCTATTAAAAATCCTGTACACAAAAAGGCCAAGGAAAACCCTATTGTTGATGGCAAAGGAAAAAAGAATGCTCATCTTATCTCGAGAATGGCTAGGAATAAACCTAAACCTAGTGTTGAGCAGAAGCCCATAGTCCTTAGTGAGGATTCAGACTCTGACATAGAACGCTTTCTAGCTAGTGAGTACCCTTACTCATAGGGTCTGTGCTCCGAGCCACCTTATGACCTCGTTTTGAATCTTCCCCCTTGCCTAAGAAATAATCCCAGTTACCCAGGGATCGAACTACCTAGCGAAACCCTCGACAATGTAACCAAACCCTCACATGCACTTTCGAAGCTCAGACAGTCATCTTGTGACCAATGTGATGTGTGGTTGGAACGATACTATATAGACGTTCCTGTGCTTCAATCGAAAATCAAATCGTTGGAAACTCAAGTTGTAGTACTGACCAGCCAAAGAGACAAACTTCAAGTAGCTGATAGGAAGCAGAGGACTACTGGTTCCATTGTTTTTAAGAATGTTGAATCGGCTACAGCCGTTGTCAACTCCAAAATGTCATGATCAAGCCGTCTGCTCGTCATACAGGTATGAATTTTGATATCATTTTAGTTTTGTGAATGACCAGGATTAATATAATGATTTGAATTTGGCTTTCAAATAGCTCTGTCTATCCTTTGAAATGGATCTGTCACAATGGTGTTCATCCTATACATTGTTTTCTCTTTGATAAAAATAAATGAAGTTTCGATTTGGATACACGATTTGCTCATGCCCAGTTTAGTCATTGATAAATTTTTATCATATTTGATTTGCTTTCAATTGGATTTGTTTTGTATGTATCTGAACAAGACTTTTTCATGCTAGCTTTAGAATACCGTCATGTTTTGATTTGATTTCGTTATGGTTAGTATGCTGTGATTGTCGAACAATTTCGTGAGTTTGGTTGTGATGATCTTTTAATATGCTGTGTCATATAATTTTCTAAATCGGGAATACAACTCTGATCATTTCCGATTTGAAAAGAATGACTTTGTTTTTATGGAAACAATACTCTCATTTAATCCTGTGCAAATGATATTCACGCCCGAATCATGGAATGGTTTTGATTCACGACAACTATGTTAAACCCCAGTTGTTTGATTCGCTTGATTGGATTGTTGTGTATCTTCAGTTAGTATGATCAATTTTATGAGTTGTATTCGTATCAAAAATAGACTTGATTGCATCTCTGTTAATTTTAATTTTCAAACGAGTTTGTTAACTCAGACCGAATTATGTTATTTCTGTCAAATTCGTATGAGGAAATTCGGTAAAAGTCATTTCAAAATGAATTCAAGAAATGATTTCGTGAATGATTTTGTCTACCCTAATTTCCAATAACAAATGATCGGACAATTCTTACGAACTCTTTTACCAACTGATTGATCTCGTTACGATTTCATTTGTGACAATTTACGCACCAGTTTTGATTTGATTTGCTCATGGCATAGATCGTTTGTTATGTCAATACAATTATGATGATTTGAAAATGATCTTGTTTGGATTCGATCGTGTTTCCTGTTCATGAGGCAACATAACAATTGCCTATGATTTGTTTTAATTATATCCATTTCAATTTGATTTGAAGCGATTTCATTACTATTCATTATGATTCTGTTCACCCAATTTTGTGGTAACAAACGAAACAAAGTATATGCTTCTCTGTAGTCATTTGATTTTAGTTTTGTTTTGATCTCGAATTAGTATAACAATTCCAATTTGAATAATTCGTTTTCAAATAGCTATTGGATGATAGTTGAATTTAATTCTTTAAAATATTTGAGTTGATTTTAATGTTGATTCTGTGTCTGATTTAGACCAGCTACAGAATCGCAAGATTCTGTAGCTAGTCTATAGAATTAGATTTTTTATCATTTTATTAATAAAATACCCTTCTAACTTGTCCATTTTGAACACCTTTCAGGTACATCGAAATTGCATTGGACATACTGGACAGTCTAGAAGATATTTGTGTGATTTAGTTTTTCTTTAGGTTCCTAGTTTAGTCAAGACTTGGGATATCTTCCCAGATTTTATGTAAACTGTTTTGATAACTTCTACAGGGATGTTTTACCCTATAGAAGGTCTTTAAATACTCATTATTTTGTGTAATAAGGGGCATCCTCACTTGTGAGAGAACCAGGCTATGGATTTCTAATACAAATTGAGACAGGATTTGATGCTTTGCTACAACTTTCGCTTTTCAATATATCAATCTTTTGTTTCAAGTTTATGCATGTCGTTTGTAGTTGATTATATACTACTTTAGCTATCATAGTCTAATGCAGAATGATATGATTTAATTAATGTGCTATCCATATCTGATTTCTTTTAAAACTTAAAAAATACAACAATTACTTTGTTCAGTTAATGAATGACATATTTCTCTTCTTCATCAATTGAATTATTTTGTATAAGTATTTGCATACATGTTTATCTAACTGTGAAGATTTATAAATCATATGATTGTTGTAATTTTTATGTCTTGTTTGTCCTGTAATTATATTAAAAAGCACTGCATCTTTCTGTTTACAAGGAGCACCTAGATAATTTGGAGCGGGTTTCCTCCCTCCGATCAGCTAAGACAATCATCATACACAGGACAAATCTGGAGCGTTTCTCCAGGTCAGTTTGTGATTTATTTTCGTTAATTTGTTTAGTATAATTTAAATAGTTTAGTTAGATATATGTTTATTTAGATGTGTAGTTAGAATTAATATATTAGTTGTTTAGTTTAGTTAGTTTTTGTTTTATTTTTGTTCATAAAATTATAAAATCAACAAAAAATATCTTTCTCTGTCTTAGGGCAGAATACAAATGAGTTTTTCAGGTTTTATTTAAATATGTAAATTGTAGATATTGTACATTTTGTGAATAAGATTTATTTATGTTAGTAGTTAGATAGTTAATTAGTTAGAGTTAGTATAGTATTAGATAATAGATTGTATATAGATTAGAATAGTTAGTTTAGTTTATTAGTTTGTTTTATTTCTTTTTAGTTAGATTAGTTTAGTTTGTTTAATAGTTAGTTTTAGTTAGATTAGTTAGTTTAGAGTAGTTTTTATTTTTGTTTCTTAGGACCTTAGATCGGCTAACGTAGCCGCTAACCCTGCTAGGGTGGTTCATCCCAAACGGATTGGGTTATTAGACAACCCCGGACTAGTTCCACTCTTCTAGTTGACGGACGGTCAATTTCGACCGTCAACAGTTTGTCATCCTGGCTTTCATCTTCAAAAAAATTAATCATTTTGTCGATTTGTTTTCTGTATATGGGATTTTTAGCTAACTCAACAATGGGAATAGGAATTTTTATTTTACTTATTTTATTTTCCAAATTGAAGTTTCCTAGAGCCTTGTCATTTTTTATGTTCGAGGCTTCCATACCTTTCTTTTCAGTTTTTCGTTGAGATGTGACCTTGTTTTCATTTATAGGAGCTTTTGTCTTCACAGGGAGTGTTCCTACTGGTTATGACTATACAGGTTGCATATCAGCTGTGTTTCTTTTCGCAGACTGTTTATCTGCAACTTTTGGAGTTACCTCATCAGTTTCGCTTCTTGGCAAACTCTTTTTTATCTGAACATTTGGGAGACTTTTATTTCTTGGTCTCAAATTATATTTTCCCTGTAGTTCAGCAATAATATCATCTGCAATATCTTGATATGTGAAATCATCAGTCATATTATTGCTAACATGTTCTTCTGATGTACTTTCTTTACTTAAAGATGCTTCGTAATCATGTCTTGATAAATAAGGTGACTTATTATCATCGCCAAGGTTACTAATATCTTCATCGATTTCTTGAAAATATCCCAAATCTTCCTCTCCAATGTAGTTTTCACTTTTAAAAGGTGTTGGAATTTTTTGATCTTCATTTTTAATTATTTTCTGTGGTCCCTGAGGTTTAGGATTTCTTCGAAAATCTTTTCAGGGGAAATTATCTCTTTTTGACTTCTCTAGTTCCATTTTTGAGATCTTATTTGAAAGTTCTCAAATAATCCTAGCTATCTCTTCTATTCTATCTCCCGAGGATTTTCCTGATCCTGAAGATCCACTTTGCTCTTTAAATTTCTTATTTTCTTTGTTTCCAGTTTCAGTCTTTGCTTTTAGTTTCCCTGATGCCATCATGGTTGATTCAATCTCAAGCGCATCATCCTGCATTTTCGTGAGATCTATTGATCTCCTTTCTCTCAATAATAAGGCGAAGTTGAGATCAAAAGTGCCAGCAAAAGTCACTTTTGCTGCAGGTTGTGAAGGTTTAACCTCAACTGGAATTTTATTATACAACCTATTGAACCTATGTGTGAATTCTAGAACTGACTAAGAGTTTTTCTTTCTAAGGGATCCAAATTCAGTTAAGTAGTAGAGGTGATCCTTCCTCTCTCCCCACTATCTAATAAATGCACTTTCAAGTTCTTCATAGGATCTTAAAGATCCAGCTGCTAAGGATCGGAACCAGGTCCTCACCTGTCCCTCGAAAGTTTGAACAAGGAGTCTAGAATAAACATCTTCATGTTCTATTCCGAGTATGTCAGCAAATTGATCAAAAATGTTTATATGTTCTTGGGCAGTCAGATCACCTTCCCCTGTAAATTTCGGAAGGATTTTCATATAATTCTTGGGGAGATCATGAAGAGGAACGGGAAGAACAAGGGGAGCATATCTAGCAGCTACTTTAGAGAAAATCCCAGGAAGCGGTACTTGACCACCTCCAGGGGCACCACCTCCAGCTCCAGCACCTCCTTGTGCATCCATGGTTAGATTTGAGACTGAAGTTCGGAAAGTGTGAGGATACGATTCTCGAAAATCTGGATAAGAAACTTTAGGAAATGAGAAAGTATCAAATGAGGGGGGAAGTGACTGTGATCTTTCAAGAGTTTCCGATGTGTTTGATTGCATAAAGTCAGGCTGACCTATAGTATATGTGGATAAAAAAACTTGTTTAAGTGATTTTCGTGATTTTAAAATCTTTTTCGTATCGAAGACTGGCGAGGTCTGCTTTCTATTTGGGTTTTTTCTGGTGTTCTTGTGGCTAATATCCAGTTTAGTTATTGTGGAGTTGCCAAGTGAAAAATATTAAGCCTTAGAAAGTTTTATGTCCTTGTTCACTATAAAAAACAGAAAATTTCAATGTCGTTCTTCCTAGGGAAAAGATTTGTTTCTTCGTTCCCCGGCAACGACGCCAAAAAAGATGTTTTTCTTGAGTTTATACTTTAAGGCTATAAAGTATACCTTCAAGGAATCCATAAATATTAAAGTAATAAATTGAGAATAAGAATTCAAAGGAAGATTAAAGTAGAATCAGTTCCTCAACTGTCTCTGTCTTGCTTTCTGTTGTTCTTAGATGCTAATGTCTCTCTCAATAGCAACCAATGAATGTTCTAACTCAACCCGATTAGTTGATGTTTGTAAAATGGTATTAAATAAATTCAAGGAAATACTGATTTGATCTTGAAGGCCTGGTTCAATGTTGGGTTGTCTACTACTTGGAACATTCATGGAGGATAAAACTTTATTTATTTGTAAAAGGATTTTAATCAAATGTTACTTCAAATTTTCCAGAGATGAGAACAAGAAAAACAATTTTGAAATTCAAAACAATAATGTAAATACATTCGAGGTCATTTCCTGGATTTGTAACAATTTTGAGAATCGTAAAATAACAAATAAACACTACAGAAAAATATGAGGCTTTAATCAAGAAAGAATCTCATATTTCAATAGACAATGATGAAAGAAAAACGAGGTTTCTAACGAGAGTTAAGTATTAAGGAACAAAAGTTTTACAGGTCTTACAATTACTAATAGCAATTTCAGAGGAAAAATTCTAAATCATTTGACATCCAAACCAATCTGAAATATAAATCAATGATGTATATAAATTTAAATCGATTACTCGTTATAAAAACATTGAAATAAAAAATTCAACAAAGTATAATAAACAGGGTTGAAGACACATAGCTAAAAATTTGCAGGATTCAAAATCTCGTTTGTGATCTATATTCTGATGTATTTGAAAACTGATATTACAAATGGCTCTCTTCAAAAATTCTGAAGCCCTTTCTCAGTCTTTAGAAACTATATTTATACATTTTCATCAAAATTTCTCGTTGGTGACTAACCAACTTCCTAATATTACGGTTACATAAAAATAATGTCAACCGGTTACAATTTCTTTCTAATATTAAATGATAAAAACATTTTAAAAGATTTTAAGATTGTGTTGACGAACTTTCTTTCTCTGCTTCAATACATTGAACACATTTCCCCAAAAACTTCACAAAATTCCTGGGAGCATCTGGTAACTCATTTGCTTCAAATAAGAAAAATCTTTTCTGCAATTCGGGCAAACGATTTTCTATCATCTTTTCTGTGAATTTAATAGTTTTCAACTTTAGATTTGACATCACCGTCCATTTGTTGATCTTTGTAATATTAATCAATTTAATTTTTGAAATCTCTGCTTTCATTTCCTCCAGCTCTTCTCTAAACCTTAGTTGGTGCTTGGAAATATTGATTTCACCTAATAATCCAGAACAATCATCTGTTCTGATATTCAATGAAGCTCTTTCTAATAGATCGAAGATTCCCTGGCAATCATCGTTGACTTCTCTTGTTATTCATTTGTATTTGGCCAGCTTTGCTTCCCACACTTTTATTATTATGTCCCCTCTAACCTGTTCAGAAATAGATAATTTCTTAATCTTTCCAACCTCTTCTTTTGATGAGAAAGTCATTGCCTTCTGAAAAGTTCTTCTAGCTTCTTTCGCCTCCCTTTCCTTCTGGAACACATTCTCCAAAGACTTATTTGTTTCTTGAAAATATTTCTGGACTACTTCCAGATTCAAGAAGACTTTTTGTTGTTCTTCCTCTATTCTTACGTATATCTCCAATGCTTGTGTCCTGAAATTTTCAAGTTCTATTACCTGATTAGTAATAGAAATAATTTTATCTTGTAAATGTTTGTTTTCTTCTTCCATCTTTCGAACCTGTTCTTGTGTGACCTGTATTATGTGTCTTGCCTCATCCAAGTCTTTATTCATTTTCTGGATTTCTTGCATATCCTTTAGTCTAGCTTGTTCTAGACCCTTCTGTATTCCCCAAATAATATTTCTTTCGTTTTCTTTTAGTTTGTCTTGCAACTAAATTATTGTTTGGTCCTTCTGTTCAAGCATAGTTGTTAAATTGCCAACAGAATACATGTTTGTTGATGCTATAACACCCATTGTACCTGCTAATTATGTAGCAAATTATCCTTCCTTGAGTTTCTTTCCATCTATAATAACCCTATGCTTTTTAATCGTCCCTTCTCCTCTTGCATGAATTTCCTGTTTCAAGACTGCTCTTCACTTTTTACTGAAAAAGTAATCTGATGAAGGGATTTCATCTCTCGAAATAGGCTCTAGATCACTGGCATATAAAACTCCTTCATGGGGGGTTCCAAAAGTCGACTGCAATGGATTTAAATAGGTGATAGGACTACCGAGTTCTATTGAAGTTGTTCCTCCTATCTTTTCTGGAACATTTTTCATGATTTATGGAATTGTTTCCAACTCTATTCTCTTCTTCATTCCTGTTTCTTTTGTTTGATAAGCCTCTGTATCTTGGGAAGGTATCTTGGTATTTTTCAACTTACCTTTTTTATTTTTTTTATCCTGTATATTAGTTTCAAACCTTGGAGGGGATCCTTGATGTTCTGGTGATGGGGTCGAAATTTCACCCTGTAAACGCTTAGGTAAGAAGCTTCGCCTATGGCTCTGAAAAGATGTGAATCCAGTCTATAAGTCAGGTGGAAAGGCCTGGACTCTGTTCAATACTTATTCATAAGACTTAACATCTTTAAATATATCATCATAAATAGATACTTCATGTTCATATGCCTTTAGATTACAATGTATGTAATGCCTACTTATTAGTTGGTAGGGCTCATATTTTTTGTGCTCAATATCTACTAATTTCACTTCTTCTAATGACTCAGCCTCTACCTTAGAATGGCCTAAATTTTATAAAGAAAATTTCCCAACATGAACAGGGAAAGATGGCCATGATTTCTTATGAAGTGCTTTTAATTCCAATCCAACACCGCCCTTGACTATCTGATAAGCTACTTCCCTGCACACCAATCTGTTTGGTAGGAATTTAGGGAGTGCATGAGGGGGAGTCGAACAACCATAAACCCTAATGTAGGAAACAATTTCCTCAATAAACCAATCAACAACTGCTTTAAGACTTTCTATGATTGTATCAGAAATGCGAGGGGGTTTGCATCCAAAAAAACATTTTTTGCATGGGAATAATAATAAAATGACAAACCTCGTAAAATGCACCTTTATCCTTTTCTCCCAAAGGGTCGAGTGGTATTTATGAATGGGTTCTGGACAGGAAATACTCCAACTGAAATTCATTAATGGAAAGTGGGTCATAAAACAGATTGCATCCATTATGTATGGAGACATATAAAAAGTTGTTGGTTGTCCCTTTGACTTGGCTGCTTTGTAGTTTAAAATTTCTTGTGTTAGGTTATCCGACAAAATATTATGCCAGTTAAAACCATTTCCTTCTGAAGCTTCCTCTAAAAAGGGAACCCAGTCTGCATGAAAATGACAGGGATCCTTTCTCCCTAAAATTCTGCATAACATAATGGCTATATAAACCATATATTCATTTAAGGAGGTTGTAGCATAAATCCCATGAGCATCATCCCTAAACTTTGCTTCAGACCTCTCCCATCCTCTAATCATATCAGGATATGTCTGGTCTACCTCAATACATTCTTTTATCTGAAACTCTGCTAAAAATTCAGCACTAAAAGTATGTTTATGATTCGGTGAGAGTTTATACATTACTTGAATGTGCTCTGGTCTAAATGAGCCGACGATATATCCTTGCTCGTTTAGAATTCTCCTTGTTGGGATATCTACCTTATCAAGAGCCCAACTGATCATATCCATGTATGCCACAAGCCTCGGATGCACAATGATCTTATGAAGCTCAGACTCAACTATGTCCTGGAAAGGATTTTCAGAGTCAGGATGAGCATTCTCTAATTCATATTCCAGCAAATATGAGATTTGAGTCCAGAATTTAATAGAATCTATAGCATGTGGAGTGGTATCAGAGATAATGTCTCCTTCCTATGTGTCTTCATTCTTCTTCAACGCCTTTCTTGGTTCGATGACTTCTGTGTTTAATTGAAAACCTGTCACAGAAAATGGATGAATGAGCTTAGCTTTAGAACGGAAACACAGACATTTGTATGTTTATTTTGAATAGATTTAAAAAATGACGAGATTTGCACAGCTGTCACGAATTTTAAAGCTCTTAATGCAGAAGATATTTTATCAAGATACGCTTTTAATATCCGTATTTAAGTACCTTCGGGTTTTGAGAAAAATGAGTAACCTACTTAATTGGTAAGAGAAACACAAATGAACACTTAAGAATGATTACCATTAATCTTGTTTTTAAGAAAAAAGGTTAATTAATGTTAATCATAATTTAAAGCTAAAAATTTCATTTTTCAGAGTTTCAGAAATCCTGATCTCGAGAGGTATGTACTGGATGAAAAAATGATTTCCAAAAATGCGAAATCGCGAAATCGCGATGCTTTAATTAAGATTTAAATGTTTTTAGCAGGTAAATTCATTTAGATTAGAGTTTTATCAGAATTTCAGAAATCGAGATTTCGGGAAACATGATGACAGGAGACGTGTGCTATTAATAAAATCCGATCTCCGAAATCGCGAAATTGCGATGGCTTGTTTTTTTTTTTAAAACAAGACTTAACTTATCTTAATTAACTAAATAATCATGATTAAGGCCAAAACAAAAATAGTTTAATTTAACGTGACTAATGGATTGGGGTTTCAGAAATTGAGATTTCGGGAAACATGATGACAAGAGACGTGCTCTCACAGAACCGCGAATCCCGAAATCACGACATAATTATTTTAACCTTTAACCTTTCTTAGAAGAGACTAAATTAATTTGTTTTTTAAATTAAGATTCCAACGTTTCGGGAAATCGGGGATCAGGATTTTGTGATTCGATTTGCATCAAAAATTTGTTTGCAGGAAACCCCGAATCTCAAAAATTCTTTAAAGTTTAATTTAAAAAATCGTAATTTTAAAATTTCAACCCGTTTTAAATAATTTTTCGAAAAAACGTTGGAATATTTATATTTTTTTGTAAACCTTATTCCATTCATTATTGAAAAAACAATTGATAAAAAGGTATTGTGAATTTAGAAATGATGAAACTCTTGTTTTAAAAAAGCCGAAATCCAAAAAACACAAAAAATAAAAATCTAGGCCTTAAGGATAAAAAATTTAAGAACTGTTTCAACATATGCTCCAACTGGGGACCTCGTCTCCCTGTGGGAAGAGGAGAACATGTAGACTCAGTGCCTTCATTGGGTAAATTGTGTCAAGGGTTTATCACTGCTAAACTGCTAAAGGAGAGGAAAAAGAGATTTCATTCCAACCTTTGAAAATCTTTTCAAAACTTCTTATTTGCTTTAAACTCAGTTGTAGTCTTTTTCATAATATTCTCCTTCTCGTTCTGAATTTAAGTTAGTATTAAGATGATTAGAACAATGTTAGGAAAATCAAAAGATTTGTAAATTTCGTCTTGCATCAATCGAAATAAAAATTTTAATTTTTAATTGGGGAGCTCTATCTTGAGTTAAGACGAATATCTGGTTTCGAAAAACTGATAACTAGAATAGAGTGATAGATAAGTATGACAACCTTACTGACACCTCAAATATTGCTTCACTGCCAGCGGGCCTGTTCAGTACCCCGGTGAAGTTATCTGTCCCTTTTTACTGAATTTTCTTTCACCTCTTCGAGTGCTAATTATATATTTATACTTAGATATTCCTTCACTACCAGCAGGCCTGTTCAATACTCCGGTGAAGTTATCTTTTTGTTTTTATATTTAGACGAGGGAAATCATTTAAATGAATTTTCTTTCATCGTCTTTGGGACTAGATGGGGAAATCAAATATGAATTTCCTTTCACCATCTGTCTTATAGTTATCTTATGCATACGAAGCGGAGGCAATCAGTGATACTTAAAATATTAGGGTTGGTTATCTGTGTAAAAATTTACAATAGAGGTTTGTCAACCTATTTTGATTATTCTAGACCAATCTTTTCTCAACTTTCAAAACCCCTTAGTCTGTAGAGAAAAAAGGAAAGATTATTTTCAGGGGTTTTCTTTTGAGCAAGCTTAAATCCTCAAACAAACTGTTAAGAAACCTAAGAGAGTCAAAATCAACCCAAACATAACCACTTTTAGTCAGAGAATAAGAAATATGAAGACTGGTCTTACTGAATTTAATCATTTGTTGATTTCAAAGGTTAATACGTAATCTCTCCTACTTCAATGAGAAAGCCCGAAAACGTGAAAGACAGTACTGAGGGTATAAAATAAGACATCCAACAAACTATAATCCAGAAAACATAGGTTGTGATTTCAAAAATAACTCTTTGGACTCTTTTCTTTAAATTTTTTTTTTTTTGAAAAGCCTTTAAACTTGTTCTAAGTTAAACCCTTAAGGTCGAAGTATTAAAAACAAACACTTTTTTTTTTTAATAAAAACTTACCTAATTTTTTATTTTATTTTTATTTATTTACAAAATGAGAATAGATTTTCTAAAAATGAAAAACAAAATAGTATATAATTAATTATTCCATATAATGCTTTAAAAAATGCCCATTAACAAGGGCATTCAAGATTTTACCATCCAAATTTTCAAGCAGAAATGATTTTTTTCCTTCAAGAGATACTACCTTAAAAGGTCCATACCAAATATGATCGAATTTACCATTTTTTCCTAAATCCTCTTTTCGAGCATCCCACCTCAAAACCAGATCCCCGGGGAGAAAATTCTTGTCCTTGGCTTTACGATCACATAATATCTTCATGTCATCCTGGTACTTCTGCAACTTTTCATCCACTACAGCCCTGTGCTGCTGAACTTCAATCAGCTAATTTATTCTTCTTGTGAGAGGATTTGGTTCTTCCTTCTCATCTTGCCATAGTTTCATCACAGGAAGTGCTAGATTTATGGGCAACACTACATCTGTTCCACATACCATTTGAAAGGGAGAAGTACTGATAGACTTTTTTGTGCCTATCTGATTTTCCCACAGAGCATATTTTAAATGCAAATGCCAAGACTTTTTATTTTCGTTTAACACTTTCTTGATTATACTAATTAAGCTCTTGTTTGAAGATTCTGCCAAACCATTTCCTTGAGGATAGTATGTTGTGGAATGACCCAGAAAAATATTATATTTCTAGAAAAAGATGACCATTGATATAGACTTAAAAGCCTGGGCATTTTCTGTGACAATCTTTCTAGGACATCCGTACCTAGACAAGATATTTTCTTCTAAGAAGTCTATAACTACTGAAATAATAGCCTTCCTTGTTGGGATAGCTTCCACCCATTTGGTGAAATAGTTTGTAGTGGTTAGGATCCATATGTATTGAGCACTTGAATGAGGATTAATCTCACCTATGAAGTCTAGTCCCCATTGCTGAAAATGAGCTTCTGTCTTGACTGGGACCAATGACATTGCTGGTAGTTTATGTTTTCCTGCAAAACATTGGCAAGGGCTGGAAGCTCGTACCTTAGCATTGATATCTAGGAAAAATTTAGGCCAGTAATAACCAGCCCTTAGGATTTTATATGCCGTAGCCCTCCAAGCGTGGTGTCCTCCATAGACTCCTTCGTGAAATTGACCTATAAATTCTTTTGTTTCTGATTCGACCAGACAGACCAAGAGGAAACCAAGCGGGTCTTTCCAATATAATCATTTTTTGGAAATACAGTATTTGACTGCATGCAGCTTTAGCGTTCTAGATTTGGATGGAGACAAGTCAGTTGTACATTTCAAAGTTAATAAGTATGTTACTATGTCCTTGTACCAATTCGACGATGCGAATTTCTCCTCGATCTTGTTTTCGACTATTTGATCCTCAAGTTCGTTCACGTCTACCCATTCTTCTTCCTCCTGAGAATTGTTTATCCCAAGAGCCCTGAAATTGGATTCAACTAAAAGTTTAGCTAAACCTTGTCCCTTTACCAATTTGGTCGGTTTAACTTCCAAGTTAAACTTTTGAATTTTGGCAAGCCATCTACCTCTTTTACCATCACTATCTTCTTGAACCAAGATATCTTTTACAGAACTAGTGGGTACATATGAAATCACTTTAGAATGTAAAACATAAGTTCTGAAATCTTTCAATGATTTTACTATAGCATATGCTTTCTTTTCCATTATATTATATTTGAGTTCAACATCCCGGAGGGTTTTGCTAAAGAAGGCTATTGGTTGCTCTAAACCTTCTTCGTTCTTCTGAAGGAGTGCAGCAGCAAGCGTGTGCTCAGAGGCAAATGAAAAAATAAGAAAATCTTTGAGATAATCGGGGCTCGCGAGTACTAGTGCCTCACTTATAACCTTCTTAATATGGGCAAAGGATGATTTAGCTTATGATGTCCATTTTACTTCATTGTTTTTTCTGAGCATATCTGTAATCAATTTCACAATTTCAGCGAAGTTAGGAATAAATCTTCTCAAGAATTTTTTTTTTCCTAAAAATGATTGAATTTCTTTCACATTCCTAGGAATAGATATTATATCTATAGCCTATACTCTTTTAGGGTCAATCCTGATTCCATTTCGAGATACAATGTGACCCAACAACTTACCTTCTTACATAGCAAAATGAGACTTTTTAGGATTTAAGGATAGACCAAACCTGCAACATTTTTCAAATATTTGTTTGAGATGAATCATATGGTCTTCATCCAATTTAGAAAAAACTGTAAGATCATCCAAATAGATGACTAAAAACTTGTCTCGTTCTCCAACGAAAGCAATATCCATTGCGCGTTGAAAATTAGCACCTGCATTCATTAGTCCGAACAACATTTTATCGTACATAAACATGCCCCAAGGAGTGGTAAATGCGGTTTTTTATTTATCAAGATCACTGACAGAAATTTGATTATATCCTAAAAATCTGTCAATCATTGACATTCTATTAGCCCCTACTACTTTTTCAAGAACATGGTCCATTTTAGGTAGAGGATAATTATTTTTGAGAGAAGATTTATTAAGATTCCTGAAATCAACACATAGTCTAATTTCCCCATTTTTCTTTCTAACTGGGACTAGATTAGCTACCCAATTAGAATATCTTAGGGCTACAATTATCTTAGCGTCGAGAAGTTTTTTGACCTCTTGTTCAATAACAGGTAATAAAATAGGGTTAAATTGTCGGATTTTTTGTTTAAAAGGTTTGACACCTAGTTTGAGGGGTATCTTATGTTCGATCACAGAAGTGTCATATGTTTTCAGTTCTTCATACGACCATGCAAAAACATCTTTATATTTTCTTAACAACTCCATGTATTTATTTTTGTTTTCTGTTGATAAATATTTGGATAGTTTAACCATTTGGGGGTTTTCTTTAGTTCCTATATTACAATCTTCAACCTCCTATGGTTGGGGTTGTAGGGTAGATTTTGAAGGGATATCATCTTGATTAAAAGGTCTTTCCAAAGGGATTAGACCCTTGGGAATTTGGTTGTTCTTGAGAACAAACATTCGGTGATTTCCAATTTTATCGTGAAATTCTTCAGAATCCTCCCCTTCTTGCATGATCCAAATAGGACCAGTTTGATTTTCTTGATCAGTATGCGTTTCTGCAAATTCATCTAATGATTCTAGAAACTTTTGAAGCTGCTCATCATCTTCAAAATCCTGCCAATGTTGTATGTTATTTGGTATTGAAGGGCGATGTCTCATTTGTATATTATATTTTAATTTAAAAGCAGTCGGGGGTGTGAAAGTGGATGCAGCTTTGGCCAAAGCATCAACCTGTTGATTCTCAGATCTCGAGATGAAATAAAAATTCACATATGTGAAGAAGTTCTCAATTAAATCCCAGACAGATTTCCTATAAGACCGTAATCTAGGATGCTTAGCCTGATATTTCTGATTCACCTGTTTTATAATTAACTCTACGTCACCAAAGACTTCGAGTTTCTTAATGTTCATCCTTCTAGCAGCTTCTAATCCTAGCACTAAAGCTTCATACTCGCATACATTGTTTGTACAAATCACATTCCACTGAAGGCTATATGAAAAAGGAATAAGAAATTTATCATCGAGAGCTACAAGAAGTGCTCCTACCCCGGCTCCAAGGAAAGACGAAGCACCATCAAAATACATTTTCCATACACCAGTGCTATATACATTTTTCTCTATTTCTTTTTTTCAATTTTTTCTTCTATACATTTATCGTCTACATCTACTTCAATATCGTCATCTATAGGTAATATACAATTTCCTAAATCTTGGTCAGAAATATAAATTGGATGATTGATGGGGTTTTTTCTGTCACCTACTGTAAATTCCAACCTATTCTCTCTATAAAGACGAGTGTATTGGCCTCCGAAAACTAGAATTGTAGCATATGTCATATCTAGTTGGAGAGATCCTCCAAGATTGGTTCCCCATGATCTAGATAATATCATACTATACTTTGGGGGAATGTCAGCGACTACTACATCCATAAGAATAATTTTAGTAGGTATTTGAGCCAAACCTACCACTAGGTCTTTAATCATACCTATACATTTTACTTTCCTCAAATCAAAAGAATATAAGTCACCATAGGGCCTTGTGATTTCAAGACCAAGATTTTCCATAATTGCCTTTGGAATAACATTGTGGGAAGCTCCAGAATCCAACATACAGTTATGGAGAAGGTGGTCAAACAGGGTTAACGTAATATAAAAAGGAGCCACGGTGTCTCTTGCACCCTCGAAGTGTGGGTTGTACAACTGAGAGTGGGGGAGTGAATCAGTTGTTACCGAGCTTAAACAATTATGCTTCTTTTAAAACTCTTTGCAGAAACACTGAATGATGATCACAATAATGAAGGGAAATAAACATTGGCACATTCAGCATCAGTCACATATATGAGAATCACAGACACAGATATTTTTCGAGGAAACCCATACAGGGTAATAACCTTTTTTTCTTTATATGATAAATAATAATTACATTCTTTACATTATCATACATATGAGCACCAACTCATAATGAGGCCACAACCTCTGTTTTGCAAGCTGCAACTTGTTGAGAGCACCAACTCTCTGTTTTCTCTAGGACCCACTAGAAGGAAGCACCAACTCCCTGATTTCTCTAGCACCAACTAGAAGGAAGCACCAACTCCTTGGTTTCTCTAGCACCAACTAGAAGGAAGCACCAACTCCCTGGTTTCTCTAGCATCAACTAGAAGGAAGCACCAACTCCCTGAGTGTTTCCAGCACCAACTGGATGGAAACACCAACTTCCAATCATACATGCACCAACCTGTATAATAGATAATAAGAGTTCTCCCTTGCACCACCCTTCCACCCTAGTTTCTCTGGCTGCAACCGGATGGAAGCTACAACTCCCTGTGTTCAAGCACCCACTTGAAACTATGAGGACAACAGTCCTCCCGAGCACCTCCAAACCACCCTGAAATATAAATTCTTTGCTACTGAAACTTATTACAGTGATATAATGTTCAACAATGGCTTACCAGACTCATCACTATTCTGATGCATTTTGTTACTCTGTCTGCCTCACTGCCTTCCTGCACACATGACTTGCGTTGTCTTTGCTTCTACCATTTATACTCTATGCACCATGTACCTTCAATGCAACCTTCCTCTACTATGTATTTCTTCTCCTGCGCTCTGCCTCCTTGCTCACACTTCAATCCTTCTACACAGCGACCACAACAACTCCAACAACAACAACAACCCTTCTCTTTTATGTACAGTGTATATATAGCTTCTGTGCATCTTGTGCATGCAATATTCTCCATTCCTATGCATGCACATACCATGCCAATATCCTCCACCTCTCGATTTCTCTACGTGATCATCATCGTAACTCTTCAGCTTCTCTGGCCATTTTCCCACGTGTTCAGCATCACTGGATGTTATGTTGATATTCCTCAGCCTCTTTGGCAGTTGAGACTCTTCGTCTTCTCTGTGACTGTCGATATCACCTTCTCTGTTTTAGTTATAGGCTTCCACACTCATCCATATGTCAATCCCTTCTAAGAATAGTCTTCCTTCACTTGGACAAATCTTGGAGACTCTTCATCTCCTCTGGCGATCACACAGGGGTCTCTTCAAATTCTCTAGCAGACACCATTAATGGTTTCTGGCAGTTTCATTGTTTTGTGCATCAGTAGCCCTCCGATCAACACTTGATCTGATGGTTCAGATTACATCGTGATTTCACATATCACAATATCGAGATTCCTGATGTCAATAATCTTTGACATGTCCAACTCTCGATCCTCGAAACTCTGACAAGGACTGGAATCAATAGTCCATATTCAACCTTAATCTGACGACTCAGATTACATCATGATTTCACATATCGCGATATCGGGATTCCTGATGTCAATAATATTTGACATGTCCAACTCTTGATCCCTGAAACTCCGACAAGGACTAGAATCAACGGTCCAGATTCAACCTTAATCTGATGGCTCAGATTACATCACGATTTCACATATCATGATATCAGGATTCCTGATGTCAATAATCTTTGACATTTCCAACTCTTGATCCCTGAAAATTCGACAAGGACTGGAATCAACGATCCAAATTTGATCTTGATTCAATGACTGCGATTTAATTCGTGATTTTGCATATCGTGAAATCAGGATTCCTGTTGCATTGTTTCTTTGACATTTCCAACATGCGATCCTCGAAACTCCTAAGTGGTGTCCATCTGTTGACATCACACATGGATTGACACGTGTTGAATACTGCCACATGTTACTCTGATTCGATACTTATATGTGCTTGAAATGTTGAATCAGTCTGACACTTGTCATTACCTGGTTATGCCACGTGTTCCTAGCTGATGTGGTCTACTGACGTGAGTCGGATTGACATTCCAGATGTGATCTTGATTTGACGGCTCAGATTACGTCACGATTTTGCATATTGCGAAATCAGGATTTCTGTGGATGATATTACTTGTCATATCCAACTCTCGATCCCCGAAACTATGAGAGGGAGTCGGATCAATGATCCACATACCCCCTGAGATGGACGATCCTCCTGCTTTCGGGATTTGTGAGCCCTCTACTCCTTGCACTTTTAAAGATCATGCAGGTTTTCCTCGATCCAATGGTGGTCGGACCCTACACTCAGATCAGATGCCTGAGATCTATCCTCCTCTTCAGCACACTCTTCTTGTATTTATTCAGATCTGATGACCCTCATGCTGTCGGAAATTTTGGATGGGATCCAACGATCAGAAATGCTTCTCGGGCCTTTGATCATTTTGTCAATGTTTCATTGCCTTCGATCATTCGATCTTCCTGGACTTGTCTTCTCTTTTCCTGTTGATCATCGATGTTGTAATCAAGCCATCATTACTACTGTACTTTCCATCAATGACAATCTTACGCTGCCTGTAAAACATACCAAACATCCTCTGCACTATCTCTTTTGATCTTATCAAGGTTGCTCTCCAGCTTCTTCCCAAAATACTTCTGGTGCCCATCTGTTACATTCTTCCTGTATTCATGCCATCTTCATTGTTGTAATTTCCATCAGTGACAAGCATATGCTACTTGTTAAACATTTCCAACAATCTTCCCCTTTGGCATTGATGGCAACAAAGGCACCTAGATTATTTTCTCCCCCTTTGACATCAATGTCAAAGAGAACATGCTCCCCCTGAGATGTTGCAGTATTTTAGAAGGTATCAGATATTAAATCAATGCAAACTCCCCCTGACGGGATGGAATCTCTGATTTGAGGCCTGCAGAATATTTGTATCTGAACCAGAGTCTTCTCTTTGTGATTCTTGGACATGTTCATCTTCAGCTTCCACTGTATCCTCTGT